>JARFJB010002383.1:0-272500 GCA_036346205.1 Vesta saturnalis | reverse complement strand
TATTTTCAAACCAAATATTATTTCCCACAAAATCCTAAACCCTATCCCCACATTGAGATTAGAGCTAGTCCGGTGCATATAAGTATTCAAATATATAATCATATAGTAAATTACATTATTTATTTCCTTACATATTGAGATAAATATAATTAATATTACATAATATACATCAAATATATATATATATATATATATATATATATATATATATATATATATATATATATATATATATATATATATATATATAATATAAAATTTTATTAATATAATAAAAAGTTACTCTAATTTGAACTCGATGTTAATATTGCTTTCAATCGATGTAAATTTGTCTTCATATGTAAATATAATCTATTACATTAATTAATTAATTTAAACATTCAAGATTTGAAATAATTAAATTATTATAGTTAATTTACCAATTGCTTATGGTATGATAATCTTACGATTATTGATCAACATTCCATAATATAAAATTTATGTAATATCAAATTTAGAATAATGACAAGTATTAAATACAAAATTTACTATATATTGTTGAATGTGGCGTAGTTTTACATATCAAGAAACTAAAAGGTCGTAGGTTTCAAATTACGATTGGTAAACTTTTTATCTTGCATGTAATCTTAAATAAAATTAATAACAAATTTTTAATTGCATATTTACCTTTGAACTTATTCGTTCATAACAAAAACTTATAATAATATATAAAGGGTGTTTCAATAAGAGCGAAGATTTTAAGGTCCAATAAAATATGGTTTTCTGTAGCAAAGTATTGAAATATTTATTGACTTATAATGTATACATTTGGGAATTTTGTATGAAACAAAATATCTTGTAAATGACCGCCATGGCTTTGCAGGCACATGCGTACCCTTTTGGTAAAACTTGCAATAACATTATTGAATACATGTGGCGGTATTTCAGTGATAGAGTCGCGGGCTTGTTGGAATATACCTATGACTTCAGATAACCCCACAGCGAGAAGTCCAAAGGTGCTAAATCGCAAGAGCGCGGTGGCCAATTCTGGTCACCAAACCGGAAATGACACGACCAGGAGCAAACTCGTGCAAGACAGTCAATGTCTCACGGGCGGTATGACATGTGGCACCGTCCTGCTGAAACCACGTGTCGTAAAGAGCAATATCTTCCAATTGAGGCACAAAAAACTGCGTTATCATAGCACGATAACGTTCACCATTTACCGTTACAGCATTACTTGCCTCATCTTCAAAGAAAAACGGTCCAATTATTGGCATTTTCTGAGCTCCAAATGCGGCAGTTTGCCTACTAACGAAGCCATAGAGGTGAAAATGGGCCTCATCACTGAAAATCATTTTGTTCACAAAATCGGCATTCACTTCTTGTTGCTCAAGAATCCAATTGGTGAACTATCTTCGCTGTGTATGATCTGTTGGCAGAAGTTGTTAAGTCAATTAGACTTTGTAGACGTGGAGATGCAAATCTTTAGTGAGAATACGCTGAAGGGTGGCTGTTGTAATGTTCAATTCTTATGCACGATGACGAATCGATGTTTCTGGACTTTCGGCCACACTCTCCCGAACTGCCGTAATGTTTTGTTCGGAACGACCTCTACGAGCTCGTGTCATGTGTTTCACATCACTAACCGATCCAATACTTTCGAATTTTTCGATTATTCTTTTCACAGTAGATGAATTAGGAACATTATTTCGATCGAATATTGGAGACCCACTTTACGAATGGTGGCAATCAAACTTTCACCATTTTGATAATAATGTTTAACAATCAGGACACGTTGATCTATCGTGTAATGCTCCATGTTTACTAACTCCCATCTGTCGACTTTCGATCTGTCACGTCATAATCACGTGTCATTATGTCTGTCAAACATGGCGCGCAATTCAAATCTTGCTCGCTTATTGAAACAGCCTTTATATATATATATATATATATATATATATATATATATATTTAAAGGTAAATATGTAATAGTACAAACAAGCACACGCACACACCCACGCAAGCACGTACATCATGGTAAAACTGTCCAACTTTCTAAAGTAAGGTAATAAGTCGATTAAATGTTAGGAAAAAAGGTGTTTAACCTTCTATACATATATACATATATATATATATATATATATATATATATATATATATATATATATATATGAAGGTAAAAATATAATAGTATTGAACCATTAGGCGCCGTTCACTGTCCTAAATGTAATTTGACGGCTCTTAAATTAAATAAATAAAGCCCGTAATTCTAGCTTGATGCAATAGTCTCTAATAAACATACCATAGAATTCCTAGTACCCCATATTTGTATGACTAGTTAAATAGAAGTCCTTATTAATAGCCTGATATTCAATTGAGTAAATCTCCACTATACGTTTATATCTTTGTTGCAACCTTGTACTTGCTATAAGTATTTTAAATTTGAACGTTTTGAATTGCTGTTTGCTGACAATAAGAATGTATCCTAATAGCTACATACCTGATGCGCATAATAACACTACAAGTTACTGAGGTGTGGACGTTTATAGATCATAGATACTTTGTGTCTAATTCATTAGATATCACTAATTCTGATTAGAGTTGTGGACGACCTATGAAAATAAAATCCACCTTTCTTATTCCTGACTGCGGTTTGAACCTTTAAACGTTAAATAGTTTTCCATTTTCTCGTTTATTACGGATGATCAATGAAAATAAAAGCCACCTCCCTTACTCCTCATCTTGCTGGACCATCAAAGATGACAACGTCTAGAAACTTTGGCCATAGATATATATGTCACACGTGAATGCAGTTACTTGTCACTTCTTAGTGGATAGTGTGCCACCCATTAGCACACTATCTGCTAGGTATCATCACACCCTTTTCGGGTAAAACCAAGTCTATGGTCAAGAATACGCAGCACTTCATGGAAACCATCAGAAACATCCAACCAAACCACGAAGAAATACTGGTAAGCTTCGATATTGTGAGTCTATTCACAAATGTGCCTACCGAAAAGGCTCTATCATAAGAGATAAGCTGTAAAAGGATGAAACGTTAGACGAACGCACGTAACTCTCGGTAAACACAATAATGGAACTTCTGACAATATGCATTAGAACTACATATTTCCAGGTAGAAGACAAATTCTACCAACAAGAGTTTGGGATGGCGATGGGTTCCCCACTATCACCCATAGTGAGCAATATATATATGGAAGACTTTGAAGACCAAGCGATATCCGAATTCACAGAGAAACCAAGGATGTGGCTTAGATACGTGGACGATACTTTCGTAGTTTGGCAACACGGCAAGCATAAGCTAGATGAATTCCTAGATCATCTAAATAGCCGCGCACCCTCCATAAAATTCACAATGGAATTGGAGTCGGAACAAAAACTGCCATTCCTGGATGTACTTGTACACAGGAATGACAACACTTTCACGACAAGTGTATACAGGAAACCTACCCACACGGGGAGGTACCTACACTACAACTGCAATCACCACAAAAACGTGAAGTTAGGTGTGGCAAAATGCTTGTACGATAGAGCAAAAACATATGCTCAAAACAAGAGGACCTGTACAAAGAAAAGAAAATATCGCTAGAACACTCAAAGAAAATGGCTACCCCGATCTAACACCTAACCTAAACAGGGAAAGGGTAACCGAAAAAGAAGAACCTAAATATACAGCGATAATACCATATATACAAGGTACCTCAGACAAAATACGAAGGATAGGCTGCAAATACAAGGTACGCACTGCCTTCAAATCGACCAGAACGCTCAGGGAATACTAACCAAAACCAAACCATACAATGAAGGTCAGAATTCCAAGAATTGTGTATATAACCTACCATGCGAATGCGGCAGAGCATACATAGGAGAGAGCAGAAGACTACTCAAAGTGAGGACACAGGAACACAAGAACAACGTCCGCAAGGGCGAAATAGAAAGATCAAGAATCGCCGAACATGTCTGGAACGAAGACCACCACATCCAATGGGGATAACATACAGATAGTTCGCGAACGCAAACTCGAACGCGAACGCGAACGCGAACACGAACACGAACACGAACACGAACACGAACACGAACACGAACACGAACACGAACTCAAACACAAACACAAACACAACCACAAACACAAACACAAACACAAACACAAACACAAACACAAACACAAACACAAACACAAACAAATGGAGTTGTATTTGCGCCGGAAGGTAGCTCACTCTCTCAGGCTGAATACTCGCGCTCTACGAACCAGCTGCAAGTGGGTGTAATAAGGTACCCCCCTCCTTCTGCCACTCGCTGTGAGCGTGGCCTAGGACGTCACAATGAACGTTGGGGGGAAGCTAGACCAATTCTAGTTGTGTTATAACTTAACAATAATTGATTCTAATGCATGGAAAAGAAAGTTATTAGTGACTAAACAAATTGACTGTATCAATTAAGAGCTTCAACTCTCAAAGCCCTAGAATATACTATAAACCGTTTTTATTAAAATACTACTACAGCATTACAAAATATGTGGAATGGAAAATGTTGTGGTTGATTTTCTAAAATTTCATTTTTCTGTGTCTTCGTGTTTGTAAGAATACTAAAGTTAATAACTTTACTGTTTCGTTATTTGTCGTCTTACGACCTTTATAATACGCGAACTATTGATCTCCATATTGCCGGCAACTACCTTTTTATGTTCCTGCTGGTTAGGTTGTTTCGATGATTTTTCAGATAATCCTGCTAGTATAATGTTGTGTGCTGGTTAATGATTCTGCGTAGTCTTTCTTACCCGTTTCGTTTTTACTTAATCCAAATTTTTTACTTGTGCTGTGTAAAACTTATAGCAGTCTTCAGCCTTATTTATTTCATTTTATGTACAGAAATAAAGCGTTTCCTGTTGGGAGTTCCCTCAACTTGTCTTGTCCCGACGAAAAGGTGCTGATGGAAAGCTTCTAAATCAATCTCGCAATGAATTCTGTTTTAGAACGGTGCAGGCTGTATTCTCCGTATTTGTGAATCCCTTAGCTCGACTACGCAACAGATTGATTACAGATTTCAGCAAGGTTTGATGGTGGTGTGGTTTAACATTTAGTTGTTTTCGCTGTGTATTGCTCTGCTTTAGTTCAAATGTGCAAAAAAATTAACTTGTCCGTAAGAACTAATCCAGGTGCAGGATCTTGATGATTATGGAAAGAGGAAGTGTACAACTATGACAAGATGCCGATACTCACAACTCGTTTATAAGATACCAGCGACGAGGAATTGTTATGGTTACACCTGCAAGCAAATAACTCATGTCTAGCCAACTAACTACGGACTAGTTAAATATATGCAGCAAGAAAAACTTGATCCAAACAAAATAATACATTTTGACTAACACTACCCTTATTATAGCTTTATTTTGCAAGCTTGAAATTTGCACAATAAAGTAAAAGAACATAAGTTGAATAAATATGAAGATAGAACTGCAAAGTGAACTGTCTATACCTAATAACATTGTGATTGTATATTTCAAGCAAAACGTTTTCAGTAAAACGAATGGAACGTAAATTGAAAATATTTCCTATCAACCTTCTATTACCGAGATTTTTAAAGTTGAAAATATTTTTGGTATTCATACGAATTGTATCGGTATTGCAATTTTTAGACGTGGTGATGTACGATTTTGTACATTAAGTCAGCTATGGCAATTTAAAATTGGAAGTATTTCTTAAAAGAATAAAAATAAAATTAAAATTTCTTTCCTTAAGGTTACTTTCTAACTAAATTATTTGGAAACAACTAAGAAACAAATATTAGTAATTTATGTATCTCCTCCAGGCCTAGAAAAATAAAGCACTAAGTCTTAAAAAGTAACTTATTGCCGAGACCCATACAATATTTTTCCGAAACCGGAATCATTTAGTAAAAAATGACGATGTTCGTTAAAATGTGATTACTTAATATTAATGTGACGGTTAGATTGATTTGCATCACTTTACGTTTACGCGTTGTTTTAACGGATTTTTTTTAGAGCTTTAGAGATTAACACACGACATTCCAACCTACAAAGTGGAAATTAAATAAATGGAATTATTTTAGTAATAATTTTTTAATGATAATTATGCAAGTTCTTTTATAATATGTTCATAATAAAACTAGGCAACATTGTAACAACAATAATAATCTATGTCATTCAGACATTTAAAGCTTCATGTTAGAAGTTCATAGACATGTAGTATAGATGCCAGCTAAAAAAAAACAAAGCTACCGATTTCTATAAAGTACGGTAATACAGTTTAAGCATGATCAATCATATTTAATTACTTTTCAGACTTAGTTAGCTTTGTATTAGGAAGCTTTGTAAAAAAAATTACGTAACAAGGTTTTATTTTTCAAATAGCATAATTAATATGTATAATGTCAATATATCGGTTTTTATATCTTTGAAATATAAAACTGTTTAAAAATATTTGATAAAAGTAAAAACTGCTACTAATAAACTCCACCCTCCGCCGCTAAATCCCTCCCAGAATATAATCAGCGTCAAGAGGCAAAACAAGCTTAAATACGAAATTTAGATCAGTACGTATTGTCATTTTGGAGGTATCGTGGATAGTAACATACATCCACACACGCACGAACGTACGCAAGCATGCACGCACGTACACACGCACACTCAAACGCACGCACGGGTGCGTGGATGCTTGTGTGCGCACACGCACGCGCACAAGCATCCATGCACCCACGCTCAAACGAATCAAGGATCCCCGCAGACGCCTACACGTACACTCGCATGCAAGAAACACACGTACACGCGCACGCATGCAACATGCACACGCACACTTACAAACACACACTCGCACACACACCGCGCACACATGTACATGTACGTTGGAAGGTAAAAATAAGACTGCCTAGTAGAAAAATGTGCTTCTACTTTTTTGTTGGAGAGATTTTTGCATTTTACTGCCGGTTCTGGAAATAGTATATTATGTGTCAAGAGCGGTAATGGCAGTTTACCGGTCGCATAACGCTCAGTCTCCGATTTGGTCTGATGCCGGTAAAACACTTGCTTATACTACTTTTTGCACGATCGGCACGGTAAACATTTAAAATTAAAAACGCACTCATTACCTGGATTTGTAATAGGTATACCCAACTTTTTCAAAGTTACCTTTGGTACTCAGTTTCAATGGTATACCTGTTGCTATGGATATGTGTAAATAGAAAAAGAATATTTGTAAATGTGGACGTATTGTAGTGTTTATCGACTTAAATAATATCCAAAGGTGTTTTAAAAGGCGAAGATAGTAAAACTGATGGTTTTTTCCATCGGGTGCATTTCTATGCTTCTTGAGAAGTCAAAACTGTGGTACCAGGTGATATACAAACATATGAAAATCTTGTTAGTGTTAATGAGAAGGTGTTATTGGCGTATTTCGTATAACGCAACATGAAGTTGAAGTCTCCAGACAGGTTTTGGACCGAGTACTAATGGCATTCATTGCTCAAATCGATCATAAATCTGAATGACGGTATTAATAATTCTAAATATACTAAAATTATAGCATCCTTGAAAAGTAAAAATGGTGGACCAAGGAAATCAAAAGTACTTAGCCGATTAAATATTTAACGGAAGCTTCTGACAAAAATTTCCTATTAATGAAGGCATGAGCAGAAAATAAAGTTGTCTTGTTGGGAGTTTTGATAATAGGTGTAGCCGGAGCGTCCAGAAGGTAGGAATTTTTTTATTTGACTGTTGATATAGTTAACAATTACAGTTACCAAACCAAGAAAAGCTTCAAAAGATATACTACGACTTAACCGTTGATTCTAGACGTTTCTTTTTGAAATATCATAATAGACGATGTTTCAATCATGTTGTTGGTAAAAACACTATCGAAAGTTTCCCGTGTAATGCTTACCTATGAAAAAAGAAAATCCGAAGGCCTACACTAAGCATTCCTTTAGACGGACGTCCGCTGCGTTATTGGTCAACAAGGGAGTGGATGTGCTGGTCCTGAAAAGTCACGGGGGCTAGAAATCGTCTAGTGTTGCCTAAAGCTACGTGCAGCAATAACTTGAAAACAAAATACAATTTGCCAATAAAATTGCACAACGGAAATAACAGCAACATAATAATCATGATTTCGTACATCAGCTACCGTCTGATGGTTCATTTTCTACACCAGAAAATTTAGTTAATTCATTGCTTAGTAACGCAGCAGTTATAAACAATGCAGATAATTCAGTTGGTACTGAACTTAAAAAATAATTAAAATACCATTTGTTTTTAATAAATATGGTGCTAATTGTATTATACATTTTAAGTTTTGTGATTAATAGTTTTAGATCCCAAATCTTTATTGTAAGAGATAGCTATTTATATAGGGTGTCCATTTAATGCTCCGGTCTTCGACTGTAGCTTTATCGTTCACTCAATGAAAACTTTGACGTTATGTTAATGAGGATAAAAGGACTAAATTTTAAAATTAATTTGGCTTGTACAGAGTGTTCCAAAAAAGCATGGGACATAATTATTATATTTTTTTAAATGGAACGACCTACTTATTTTTATTGAAATTAGTGTCCTATCGGATCCTTTGTTCAACCCTAAAACATTTTTGCTCTAAAATGCGAAATTGCCAGGTTATTGGTGTTTTAGCCATAAATTAGAATTTTCCCGTCATTTTTCATTTATTTTTACCGAAAATTTGTAGAAAGTCTAAACAAGAATAATTCCGTCTTACAACAGTGCAAGGTTTTGTCTTCTTTATGCAGGGTGTCCCCCTATTAATATTAATATTTTTAATTTTATTTTACGCCATTCTTTAAAATGGAACGTCCCGTATCTAGTAGTGTGTATCGATAGAGTATTCATTTACCTTTAAAATGATACTAAACTAACACAGACATGTTAGTATATATATATATATATATATATATATATATATATATATATATATATATTATATTATTGCCAGTTATTTTTAAATTGCAATTGAACAAATAGTTATCCACTTTACTTTAGAAAATGTGTTTTGAGTAGGTGGCTATGATTTTTTTGTTATGGCTTCCATTAAGTAGGCAAATGTCAGTTTTGATGTTTACTAAATAATCATTTAAATGAAGAAAACCAATTGGCAATTTACCTATCAGTTGTAGAGAATCTCGAAGCATAGCAGGGGTAATACGCCTGAACGACTGCTGCATACCGTTCCCGTTTTCTCTGATTGTGGCTGCAAAACGATATTCATCGTATTTAACGGCCCCCCAAAATTCGTTATGGTTAAGTCAGGCGATTTGGGTGGCCATGCAGTGGGACCTATAGGTTCAAAATTTAATAAAACACATAAAGGTCAGTTATTATTAACTATAACAATCCTTGCCTTCCAATCCCCTTTCTAGAAATTGTTCTGGAATATGTTCCCTGACGTTTGTGCTGAGGTCAGCTGGTGCACCATCCAGCTGAAACCACATCTGCTGTCTTACACAGTCGGGAAGATATTCGCTTAAGCGTACAAAATCGTCTCAAGAAATTTAAGAAACCTTCTTCAGAAAAATGTGCACTGCATGTACTACCCCAAACAGAAATACTCAATTTGTGTCGTTAACTATTAATGTGTACTTATGTGGATGTTTGGTATCATAATAACGAAAATTATGCATGTTAGTAAACCTATTTTTATGAAATATACGTTAGTCTGTAAATAGCACAAGCTTAAAAAATTCTCGTCAACGACTGATTGTTGTTGTGCTCATCGACAAAATGTAATTAATTTTTCAAAATTGTTTTCGATAAGTTCTTGATGTATTTGAGCATGGTAGGGATGGAACTTCTTTACTGAAAACATTTTCCCACGGACGATTTCCTTACTTCTAAATCCTTACTTGATCATCTTATGCTATTTTTGGATTATCTACAACTGACAGGCAGATTGTCAACTGGTTTTCTTCATTCAAAACCCTTTTTGTTCTAGTTTTCTTTTCATAAGCTACGGTTTCAGTATGAACATACCTTTCTTTTAGTGTCTGCAGCATTATTTCATCAGAATGTCTATTGTTTGGATATTTTTGCGGATAGGCTCTTGAAGCCAATAAACAGTTCCCAAAACATTCACCAATAACGTGAATCGTATTAACTAATTCTTGCTAAGGGTAATCGATTTTGTTTAACAAATTGCAATATTGTACGTTTTATAATGTGGAGCAACTTAATGATTACTTAGTAAACGTCGACATTGACATCCACCTACTTAATCGTTTCATCATTAATAAGGCTGGGATTATATGCAAATGCATATTTTTATCTATTGATATGAGAAGGTCGTTGTTTGGTTATGTTTGCGAATCACATTCATTAGAGCGCTTTGAGCCAAATTTTTTTATGCATATTTTTCGCTTTTGGTTCATATTTTAATCAAGTTAGCATATTTATACATATTATTTATTTCAGTTCATGAAATTATACGTATTCGTTTACACAGACGACCGTGGTGTCATGATTGCCACAAATAAAATGTATCTTGTTACAGAATAGTAGATTAGCGCGAATCTGACTCAGCGTCCTTGCAAGTGAATGTTTTTATTATCTTAAGTAATTTTAGTAATCTTGGGTAGAGGGATATGTAGTCAATTACAGGTTGTACATGATTGAATTAAGACAGTGAGTGAAAAAGTAGTTGAACAATGCCTAAAGAAAAACCGAATGTTACTTCTTGGATAAAGGAGTATCCCGAACTGAGTGCGAATAACAAAGATAACGTTTTTGCCGAGTTTGCAGTAAAACTGTGAGTACATGGTAACGTTAGAAAAATTTATAGACAACACGTTATTGAATTCTTAATGTTTTCTTTAAGATCTTTTATCTCAACGTAAAAGTTTAGTTGTGAATTTAAAAATGCAGAAAATATGTATCAAAATTGTTATAAAAAGCAATAAGTACCTTTCGAGATTTTTATATTTTATTGCTTTTAGGTTACCTGTGAAAAAAATTTCAAATAACTCAACATGTAACTACAAGTTTGCATAAACGTAACTGCGAAAAATTTAAATCATCGTCTAAATCTCAAATCACTTTACGAGAATCGTTTGCATCAATCTCCGCTGATAAAGATAAAAATCAGTTTAATTTTGATTTATACAATGCGTTTATAAGTGCAAATATACCTCTTTCTAAATTAGAAAATCCTACTTTGAATTCGTTTCTGGAAAAGTACTGTGGTAGAAAGTTACCTCACACGAGCACTTTAGGAAAAAAATATGTAAATATGGCGTACGAAGAAGTAATGAAAGACATTAAAAACACTATTGGCAATAATTCCATATATTTTGTTGTGGACGAGACTGCAGATGTTACCGGCCGCTACATAGCTAACTTCTTAATCGGAGTGTTACATGAAGATTCTCCAGGACAATCGTATTTAATAGGAACTAGAGAACTAGAAAAAACTTAACAACGTTACAATTTCTAGATTTGTAAATGAAATAGTTTTTTCCTTCCAAATGCTATTTCCATAAATAATGTTTTATTAATGCTCTCTGATGCTGCGCCTTATATGCTAAAAGCCGCTCAAAATTTGAAAGTTTTTTTCCCAAATTTAATTCACGTGACTTTTTAGCCCACGCAATGAATAGAGTTGCTGAAGAAATACGTTTGCAGTTTCCTACAGTAAATACTCTAATTAGTACAATAAAGAAAATATTTTTAAAAGCACCACTGAGAGTACAACGACACAAAAAGAATCTTCCTGGCATACCTTTACCACCTCAGCCGATTATAACTTGGTTAGACGCTGCGGTATTTTATGCGGATAATTTCATTCCCATAAAAAATTTAATTTTTGAATTTACAAGTGATTCTGTCGCTATTCGCGAGGCAAAATTTGCTTTAGATAATCAAGAATTACCCCAGAATCTAGCATTTATAAAATCAAATTACGCCTTTATTGCAAAGACAATAAAAACTCTCGAGACGCAAGGTATGAAACTTGTAGATTCCATTGAGTTACTGAATCAAATTGAAGATTCGATCCAACAGGTAAAAGGGGATGTAGGGGAACGTATCCGCCAAAAATTTACAGATATGATTAGAAAAAATGCAGGATTCGAGATCCTTAAAAAAATTAGAAATGTACTGGAAGGTAAACATGAAGATTCAATAACAATGGAACCACAAAAAATCTGCAGCCTTAATTATTAAGTTAAATTAATAGTCTATCGATACATACTACTAGATACAGGGCGTTCCATTAAAAAATATGGTGTAATATAAAATTTAAAATATTAATATTTAAATAAATATTTGGGACACCCTGTATAATGAACACACAAATTATCCCTGTCTAGACTTTCTCAACGGAGAAATTAAAATTGAAGTAAAGTAGCTAAAAAATCCTTGAAAAGTCAAAAACCTTGCAACTTCGTATTTTAGAGCGAAAATGTGTTAGGGTTCAACAAGGGATCCGATAGGACCTTAATTTCAATAAAAATATGCGACACGCTTTTTTGAAACACTATATAAGCGGAATTAATTTTAAAATGCGTCCTTTAAAGTTGACGGTATTAACAAAAGTATTCATTGAATTACCGATAAAGATGCAATCGAAGACTGGAGTACTAAATGGACACCCTATATATCAAGTTGCAAATTAAGCGTATTTTTTGCACTAGATGAGATGTGAGGAATTAACCATGAGCTTAGCGAGTAGTCAAACACATCGTGTGCAATAGCAAGCAATTGTGCACCGTGCTTCAACAATATTTTTTGTAATATAGTGATTGAGGAAAACTGTCACATTCCGTACATTGTAACAACCTTTTTTTTGTGGTTGTATTAAAAAATACGTTAATCTAAGATCATCAATTTATTTGGCGTAAAATTAGAGGAGTTTTTAATTATTTACATGTAAAATTGAGAAAGGCAACTTAAATTGCATTTCATAGAACATATATTTTGGGTGTAATATTACATAAATAGTTATAGTTCCTTTCTTTTAAAAATTGGACTGATCATTGTATTTCGCGCAATGCGTGACCACTTCTTGAGGGGGCACTTACAGAAGCGTTTCTGAAAGCCTCTATTTTTACTTCACTTGCTGCTGAATGTTAAAGCAGAAGACATTGTTATAATGGTTTTTACTTAATTTTTATTTTTGGTGCCATCAGAATTTTGGTGGTAAGTTATTTTTCAATTCATTATATTTAAAAAGCTTAAGTATTTGCTCTTTCCAGGCACTCACGTACACTCCCGTACACTCACGTACGATCATTATAGTACTTATATTATTCCCTTATACTCACTTAAGGCACTTATTTGCTTACTTACTTACTCATACTTATATTTACATTTTAAATGGCTCTTAAGTTACTTATTTACACTTTCTCTTCATTCAAATAATTTCATCTTAAAATGCAATTTTAATGCAATAAAACATCAAGAATACAATAAGTTTAGTGGATCGAAAATCCCTTCAAATACATAATTGATCGCGTTGTTACAAGAATACGCAAGGAAGATGTAGAAACGCTTTCATACTGGTTGACCGTTCCGCATCCATAATTAAACACTGGAAGCTGTCTATAAGAAAATCATTATACTGAGGTATTTATGTGGTAAATTTTTTATTTTTTAAGCTTAGCTTTAAAACCTTTTCTTACCTCTCCTTAACCATCCATATATTGGGTAAATAAACTTAATTGCACATTGTTAATTTTTGATATTTATAGAAAATTATTATTGTTCATTATTTAGGTTTTGTTATTCCTGGACAAAGATAACATGGCGCTCGAGAAGCATTTAATTATATATTTTAATTTTTACATTGTTTTTTATTAATTAGAGAAGGAAAATAATTAAGCAGGTGAGAAACAAGCCGCATTTCAGGTGTTTTAACAAGGCAATATAGTAGAACCCTCCCTATATTTAATCAACCGATTGTGGACGAGACGGCATATAATTAGTGGTGAAAGGTTAGTAATTCAATTTGTTAAAAATTTTGTATTTAGAGATTACATTTGGCGTTTATTCAATGTACAAATTACATCACCACTTTATTATTATTATTATTATTGTTATTATACTGGCCATTTAAATTTTCTTAAACCTACTTCACCACAACAATTTTATTTATATTATAACATTTTAGATTCATTTCGACTAAAATAAAATATAGAAATGTTATTGTTGTTAAAAAGATGGTGACTGTCATTAATTCTTACTATAACGCCAATGTCAATCAATAGTTGTCAAAATATTACGAGCAGGTCTTTCATAATTTTATGCTTAAAAATGGTCGAATCTGAAGACCTTCCCTTCCGACGTGGAAGAGGCTGTAAAAGCTGCTGAAAATTTGAGACCGTCTAAGTCGACGGCAGCGTATGAAATAACTTACAATAATTTACAACAATGATGTAATTGGAAGAAGATAAGTATTAAAAAGTCTTGCAAACTTTTCGTGCAAACCAAAAGTACTGAAATCCTCAACCACGTGGAGTCAATATATATTGCGGACAACAAAAATCTCTGTTATCCCTTAGAGTAATGCAGGGGTCGTTTTCTGACCCCAAAAATTGTTTTTATTAAAAATCTTTTGAAATATGTTTTTACAGCATTTGCTTTCTCGCTAGTCTATTTGTTTCATTTTACGAATATATTAACATACACAATCCCGGGATTTTTTTAATTTTCATAGTAATAGTAAAAAAGTTGTTTGGGGTCCTGCTGCCACTGCACGTAGTATTTTGTCGGTCAAAAACACGTTGCTTAGTGCGCCATTTTTGTTTATAATTCAGATTCCTGTTTTACCGCTGCCGCTTTTGTGCTCTGTTAGTGTTGTCAGTGTTATATCAGTGCGGAAATTGTACAATTAGCTTACTGTAAGTTAATTTAGGCAACTTAACATTCATCGCATGCAGCGTGTGTTACATATCATAGTTTCGCAAAAACATGCATTTAATTATTGTAAAAAATAAACTCGTACTCAAATTGTCTACATATTTGATTCGCATGGTCATGCGCAATGACTACTTTAGCGACTTCTTTTTGGTGATAATTTTAAGGTGGATGTAGCGCATCCATTGTTGATTTGTTAAATTTTTAAGTACTGTATAATTTGTATGGTGAGTTTATTTGAAAAGCTATTATACAACAGTTTGGGATGATTGCTTTTCAAGCACTTTTTATTTACTTCTACTTTATGTTTTACTTTATTTTATTTATCCGCATGATTATTTAACTAATTGCATTTTACCTGTTAGTTACTTTACGGCATAATTACGTTCAACCAATAATGATGCAATAACCTTTGTTACTATGAAGTGGAATTTTAATATCCATTAAACCAGCCAAAAATTTGTACATTTGGGGAATTCTAATGTATCCGAATCCAGTTTATTTCAACTCCCATGTAAAATTTAGTACAACGAAATTTTCCAAGCGGTGATTCAGCAAGCCGCCATTTCGGAATCTACAGAAATACAGTATAATCAAAATAATGTATTTTATTTCTATCAATTATTCCATAAATCAGTTTTACTTAAGTTAAATAACCGTTACTAACCATAGCCTTAAGATGTTCTCATTTATAATCAAAATTAAGGTAATAAATAAAACTTGTTATTGTCAATTTTATTTAACTTTATTATATTCATGGTTTACTTGTTTTTCTATAAAACTAGTTGGCAGCCTTTTATTTAATAATTTAGTTTCAGGTTAAAGCAACATCAATTTCTAAAGCGAACATATCTATGCATATATATATATATATATATATATATATATATATATATATATATATGTATATATATATATATATATATATATATATATATATATATATATATATATATATATATTGTAAAGCTACATCTGATAATATTTATGAAGTACCTTAATCTCAGACCATGCAAAAGGCACAAAACCTACTGGGTCATAACCAAACCTGTACCAGTTAAAATTGTAGCTTAAGGGTGTATCGTTACAAGCTGAAGGAGGTGAGTCGACTTTTAATCAATATAAACCTGAATATGGAAAGTTGTGGACGCCAAATCCAACTATACGTGGCCGCCTTCGTTGTCATAAAGTCATAGTTGAAGAAACAGGACACTATTCGTCTACTTCAACTGACGCTTTGGATACTTTGAACCTATTTGAACCAAATGATATGAGAGAAATAATGTCCAGACATACTAATGAAGAAGCGGAAAGAGTTTATGAATCTTATAATGAAAATGACGGAAGTTGAGTTAGATGTCTTGACTGGTATTCTACTTTCAGCAGGAGCCTTGCGTTGCAGAAAAGGACATACGATGGAAATGTGGACGACAGATGAATCAGTACGAAGGTCAATTTTCACAGAGGTAATGTCACGTGATAGATTTGTCACAATTCGTACATTTGTTAGATTTGACCACAAAATGACAAGACAAATTAGACGAGAAACGGATAAGTTAGGAGCAATCCAAAACATGAGACAAATTTGTCGAGAAATGCGAAAAACGTTTTGCACCAGGAGATTCAGTAACAATACACGAACAATTAGTAGCCTATCGAGCCTTGGGCCTTGGATAACTTTGACCCGACTCACTTGTACAATTTACAAATACACACAGGCAAACTTCGCCGGTAGAAAAGAACCAATGTGCCGAGTTGTGAAAGATCTAATGACACTGCTTTTCAATATAGGCCGTGGGGTCACCACAGACAACTTTTTTTACCTCAGCACATTTGGCTGTAGAATTGCTTACGAAAAAAATTACAGTTTTGGGAACGGTTCGAAAGAATAAACCCGACACGTTAGAAAAATTGAAGAAAATGGCAGGTTGAGACACGTATTCGTTAAAATTTTCCTTTTCCGAAAATCTTTCTTTAGTTTCATATGTGCCTAAATCTTTTTGAATAATTCGCATGGCGAATGTTTCGAATTTATTTATTTAAATTCGTTATGTTGGGTACTTTAATATGGGGCATCTCTTCAAGAGATCAGCTATTCCGGTTAATCAGAGCGACTTCGAAGATGTTGAGAATAAGAAAAAGCCTGAGTCTAGAGTTATAATAGCATCCACTTGTACAGTATCGCTTAATAATAAGGTGTTTCAATTTATTAATTTATTAACCAGAGCGACTTCGAAGATGTTGCCAATAAGTAAAAGCCACTTGGACCTAAGTCAAGAGTTATAATAGCACACGCTTGTGCCGTGCGTCCCGATTTCGTTGTTTTAGTTGTTTTTTAAAGATGTCGTTGTTATTGTCAAAGATAGTATTTTGCAGTATTTACATTCACTTACTACTTAGTTGACCTAGATATTTCATGGCAAAATCAAAAATCTAGTGTCATTTCTTGTTTTCGAATTATAGCTTAACATCGATATTACTACACTTTTGCAAGTCTTATACCTCGCTTACTACCATTGTAATACTAGATTTCGCCAAAGGTACTTGCGAAGCGCCGAATTCAGTGGCGTGCTTAGAATTTTCCCTGGGGAATGCGATTTTTGGGTAATAAGATAAAAATTTTTAATGGGAATCATAGTTTGCTTGGAAACCATTAGCTGCGGTTCTTTCTTAGCTTTTTAAATATATAAACATAAACATTTCTGAAAAACATCTTCCAAATACTTTTTTCAACAAGATGGTGCCCCAGCCCATAATGCTTTGGAAGTGAAGAATTACTTACAAAACCGTTTCCCAAGTCGTTGGATTGCAACGTTCAGTTTGGTGTTATGGTCGCCACGATCTCCAGATCTATCAATACTGGATTTCTTCCAACGGGGTTTCCGAAAAACATAATATATCAAAACCGTCATAATGCTGAACCGAATGTTGCAATATAACGATTTGGGAAACAATTTTCTAAGTAATTCCTAACTGCCAAACCATTATGGGTCTTGTTGAAAAAAAAGTATTCGGAAGATGTTTTTCAGGAATGTTTACATTTATATTTTTGAAAAGCTAAGAAAGAACTGCATCTGATGATTTCCAAGCCAAGTATGATTCCCATTTAAAACAATGCAAGTTTATATTGTTACTCAAAAACCGCTCCCTCTAGAAAAATTCTAAGCACGCCACTTAATTCGACACTTCTCAATATATAAGTACCATTGACGAAATATTTCACTACAATAGTATTAAGCGAGGAAGAAGACCTTGAAAAAAGTGAAGAAATATCGATGTTTGGCTATAAGTCGAAAACAAAAGTAGTATGTGAATGTAGAAACTGCACACTTCTATGTTTAATAATAGCAAAAGAGGTTCAAAATTGGGACACACTGTAGAGTATCGCTTAATAATAACCTACCTTTCAGTATACAGACAATTGCACTAACATTCTCTCACAATACTAGACGAGGTTAAGCATACTATTTTGAAAAATAAATACACTCCAATGTTGTTTAATTACAGGGATGGTTCTTTTAGATCTAAAACTCAGACGGATGATAGCTTGACCGAATACCTTCTTTAAACTTGTGTATTCTGCTTCCAATAATAGTGCTTTATGCAGGTACTCCGTTGTATTGAAACCTCCCATGGTGTACAAAGATGCTTCATAGTACCACACTTTATAAGGTGCGAGCTTACTAACGCTTCAATAGTAGCAAGCAATTTTCTTTCTTCGACAAAGGAAAAATAATGAACTCATACAGTGGAAATTCGGAAATTGCAACATCAATTGTAATATTTTAAGACACGAATGACGTTAGTTTGAGAGAAAGGTTAGTGCTACACTTCTGTTCAAATGCAAAACGAGTTAATCAATATTTGTCAAGAAATGGATCAAAAAGAATTGGTAGCGAGGGCTAATCGTACTACTGGTTTTGCAATTATTACAGACGAAGTTGGAGATATTTCTGGCATGAGGCAGTCTTCACAGAAAACAGTGAGGAGAGACTTATAGTTTGTGAATAATTACTTGGTTGTGTGCTGTGATGGCAAACCGTACTACTGATTTTGCAATTATTACAGACAAAGTTGGAGATATTTCTGGCAGGAGGCAGTTTTCACAGAAAGCAGTGAGCGGAAACATAATTTGTGAATAATTACTTGGTTGTGTACCGCTGGATGAAATGGATGCAGAAACAACTGCTGACAAAATCTTAAAACACTGCATAGAAATCGGCTGCTGGCCAACAAAAACGTGTTGCTTACTTCATTACTTAAAAATCATTGTTTTTAATATCACAAATTTTAATTTTCAATTACACAGCCCCAGATAAATACCACGAAACTAAAACAAAACTTGTTATAAGTTAATAAAGTATTAAAATAAAATCTCATTTTACCACTAGTGGCAAATCCTCATATCTGGTACAGAAATACGATTATTTTGCAACTTGTTATATAAATAGGTATTTTTTAATTAGTGTTAGAACTAATTAGTTTAAACACTTTCAATGATGTCTAAACGCAAAAAAGATGTTCTTTAGTACGTAACTGCGTCTTAACCTTTATTATAGTTTATTTTTTGATTTAAGTTTGTTTATACGGCTTCCAACCCACAAGTAAAGAAATTTTGCTTTATAACTTGGTTTTTAATAATTTCGTAAGAAACATTTCGTGTCAAATCAGCATACAGAATGGGAAATTCAATCGTAAACTCAAGTTTCTGTTTCACTGGCGTATAGTGTAGTCTCTCAAGGTGTTATGAACTTTTATATTCTTTCAATAAAGTATTTTTCAAACTTAATGAAATACTATCAGAGTTAGAATTTAGCAGGAGTAATAATTATAAAATCACGTTGCATATAAATTGACAGCTTTTTACAGATTTCCCATTTTCGTATGTTTTACGGGGTATCTCGCTTATTTTTTAGGTTAGATCCTTGCGGTTTTCACGACACCGTGCTATTTTTTAATGAAACCAAAGATGCACTAATCAAATTTGCCATAGCCGTCTCAGTTTTGGTGCTACAGGCTGATTTTGGAAAAATTGCATTGTCAGTCATCTCCTGTAACTCTGTTATTGTCAGACATATTAAAAAAGTAAAAACTGATATTTGTAGATTTTTTTACGTAGAATCCAGTGGCGTAATCAGATTTTCCTTAGATGTAACAGTTTTTGAGATATTGACATAACCTACTTTTTTTACGGGTCACCCTATATATTTTTTAAAAATCTTTTTCCTCTTGCCAAGTGCTTTTAAAAAATATAGCATAGTCTGTATTTATTTTTATAAATAACGTGACAAAATGAATTTTTTCTGTAATTTAAATTGATAATAGTGGATAGCCGTGGGTAACCATGGTAACACAAAAAACAAAATAATTAACGTTCTGCCATTACTTAGGTATTTGATTTTTGAAGTTTCTGCTTCTCTCAAACTATTCCTGGTTACATTTTCCAAAATTTAGTGCTGATATTTATTGTTATTCGTTGTTTTTGTTTATTGTTATCGTTCTTGTTCTTGTTGTTGTTGTTGTTTAATTATTTTTTAATATGACTGG
Source organism: Vesta saturnalis (assembly GCA_036346205.1). Lineage (NCBI taxonomy): Eukaryota > Metazoa > Arthropoda > Insecta > Coleoptera > Lampyridae > Vesta > Vesta saturnalis. The sequence continues at coordinate 252,087 of JARFJB010002383.1, read as the reverse complement.
AAACCAAAAATTTGAAAACTTTGAGAAATATGATATGAATACCTACTTCATTTTATCTAATGAAAACGCAGACCAGGCCTTAGAACTCTACCTGAACAGGTCAGTTAATCTTTACCTTAGAATTTGTATTTATTTTATACCTATTTTGTCATATAGATATCCCGAAAGAAGACAACCCGACAGAAGTATATTTCAAGAATTAAAATTTAATCTTTTCCAACATGGATATTTTGACAAACCTCGACCCCGAGTTTACAACAAAGAGAACGAGGAGTCAGAGATCAACGCTTTAGCAGTTGTTCAAGCCACTCCTGAAACCTCGTGCTGGAAAATAGATGAAGAGACCGGTTTGTCTAAAACAAAAGTGCAAAGGATTTTAAAAAAACATAAATGCAAACCCTACATGTATAAACTTGTTCATCATCTGCACCCTGGTGATGCTGAACGTAGATTGGAGTTCTGCAATTGGTTTATAAATATGAAAACTCAGGACAATAATTTTGAAAAAAAAAATAATTTGGTCAGACGAGGCACATTTCACAAGTTCGGGAATTCTTAATAGACACAACTCGCGGTTTTGGAGTCAAGAACACACCCACGTGATTTTTCCTAGGGAGCGCCAAGGCAGGTTCGGATTTAATGTCTCCTGCTTTATTTTTAACCGAAAAATAGTTTACAAGATTTATGAAGAAAACCTAAACTCTAATGAGTACTTACAAATTCTACAAGAAAAAACTATGAACATTTTAGAAGATATTCCACTGGCTCAACTGAACATATATTCTTCCAGCACGATGGGGCCCCAGCCCACAATGCTAGAATAATACAAAACTGGCTAAATGAACGTTTTCTCAGGAGATGGATTGGAACAAATGGAACTGTTCGATGGCCACCACGATCACCGGATCTCTCGGTTTTGGATTTTTTGTGGTATTTAAAGAATAAAATTTATTCAAGGCAATATGCCAACATGCAACAATTAAAAATTGCAACGGAAAATGCTTGTGCAGAATTACGAAGACAATCATTTATTTTGGAAAATGCTATTAAAAGAATTTATAAACTTTGTGAAACTTGTAGGAGACATAGTGGTCTCTACAATTTGAACAATATTTGTGATTAATTATTTTGTTTTTTATCAATGTAAATTATAGAAAAAAATCATTTTGTCAGGTTTTTTATAAAAATAAATATAGACTATGCTATATTTTTGAAAAGCTCTTGGCAAGGGAAAAATTATTTTAAAAATATATAGGGTGTCCCATAAAAAAAAGTAGGTTATGTCAATATTTCAAAAATTGTGACCTCTAAAGAAAATATGAGTACGGCACTGCATTCTACGTAAAAAAATCTACAAATATCAGTTTTTACTTTTTTAGTATGTCTTACAATAACAGAGTTACAGGGGATGACTGAAAATGCAATTTTTTTAAATCACTCTGTAGCACACAAACTAAGATGGCTGTGGCAAATTTGATTAGTGCATCTTTGGTTTCATTAAAAAGTAGCACGGTGTCGCGAAAACCGCAAGGTGCTAACCTAAAAAATAAGCGAGATACCCCGTAAAACATACGAAAATGGGACAACCTGTACAGTGCAGCCTGATTAAGAAAGTTGAGGTAACTCGTGGTGTGTAACTAAACACGTCATTGAGATAACTAGACTACTTTTAAGTTTGCTTCCAGGAAAATACACTTACATACAGAAATTACAATAATATCTTTGAATACGTCTATTTAAATTGGAGTAAATATATATTTCTTACAAATTTTAAATGATTGCAAGTTCTATTCAAATCCAATATTGGATAGCATCAGTTGTGAAGAATTTTATTTTTCACACGAGTATAAGCAAATAGGATTGATATCATCTCAATTTTACTTCAACACCCTTTGGTAAACTGAAATTGCGATGCAAAAATATTTAGGTACAATTTATGTGGAGTTATCATACAAGATTTTTACTCACTGTTATGTTTATTATAAATAGTTAACAAACGGCTTCGTTTTGCTAATCAAGTTTCTGGTCAAAAGGATAATATATTATATTCTTAAATTTATATAGGCATCCATACACAATGCCGTAAATATTTGTAAATTATGAACCAATTATGTACCCATAATTATTTTCTTATACAATATAGCTAAGATTACACTTGTTTTAAGATAAATGTGTTAAAAACAATAATATGTTGTTAACCCTGTGGATAAAAAATCAGATACCAATTTATTTTATCAAGATATTACTAGAATGTGACCTCAAAAACACCAAAAAAATCTGCAGCTTGCAGATTTAAAAAAAAATACCGTCCTTTGTAAAGGACAGTAACACAAATTAGTCGAATTATTTTTTATTAATGGAAACAATTAGTAATTAGAAATTATTATTAATTTTATTAAATACATAAATAAAAAGTTTACCTCGAGTTAATAATAATTTTTAATTACATATTTACCTTTAAACTTATTCGTTCATAACAAAAACTTATAATAATTAGTAATTAGTTTTTATTCATAAAATGATACAGGGGTTGAAAAAAATCAACAGAAACACTTTATCCTTTTACATGATAGGGACTGAAGCACTGAATGTGAAGCGAAACCTTACATTTAATGCATTTTGTAAACAGTTTTTATGGCATATTCTGCATCTAGTCTGCATTTCTAGTGTTATAATAAAATGGCCCTTCCCATCGAATGTAGATTCGATATTTTCCAACTGAGATGGCGTGCCAAATATTTTACTTAGATTTCCTGCCCTGTCACTTGCGTTGGTTTGTATAAGCTACTTGTCTTCTGAACGAAAGGTGGTCTAGTTTACCACCATGATTTTGATGTAACTGCTACGCTACTTTACTTATAGCATTGTTTTATTTCTGATTTGGCACCTTGGTAGGGTTCATACCAAACGAACTCTTGAAGTAGCACCAACCCAAAGTTTGTAGCCATACCGCAAAGGTTTTCCTCTAATAAACTGCTTAAAAGCCCTAGCGTCCAAAATATGGCTTTGTCAACACAATGGTTTTGTTCTACTGATTCAAACTCCAAAAATAGTTGGTTAATTTTGGCAAACAAAGGTCTTACTTTGATGAACCGATCAGATTCATTATTGTCGCAGCAATGGAGACTAGTTGGGATATGCTCGAATCGAATTCTAGACATTGCTTCAGAAATTGTATCATTGTGTCTTTCGAATTTTCCCAGTACATTATGCATCGTGGCAGCGGATTGCAACCACTAAGAAGCAATATGCTAAAAAAGGTTTTTATTTCTTCAGTCATTATATCTGCTTTTCTACTTTTATTGGAAGCGTATAAATTTGTATTGGACACAAACATGTTCAAATCGGATCTAGGAAAATTCACCGCCAACAATTCACCGACAGCAATTCACCGACAACAATTCGAAGTAAATTACACAACAATTCACCGAAACAACAATTTACCGAAACCAACATTCACCGGAAAAAAAATTATTATTTAACTAATTAGTGAAAAGTAACTTATCTATAACCACCAAATAGTACTTGGGTAAATATGCTTACCCCCTATTTATATTATTTTTCACTAATATTAAACAAAATTAATGACTTACCGTGGTTTGCTATTTTCTATAGTAATAAAGCTTTATTTAACTTTAAGTATTGCTTAAGAATTACGGTGCAAACGGCCATTATTGTAATTAAAGGTAATTATTTGATTAATTAGTGAACAAAACTAAATGAGTTATTATAATGTACTTTTCATAGGAATTAATTAAAGGTAAATCAAAATCGAATAACAGGAGGTAAGTTATTTTTAACTACTTAGAAAACAAAATTAGTGTGTTACTGTAATATATTTTTGTTAAGATTCTATTGAAGATAATTTAAATATCTAGTAATTATTCTTATTACGAGCGATGAATTTTTGTTTCGGTGAATGTTGATTTCGGTGAATTGTTGTTTCGGTGAATTGTTGTGGCGGTGAATTTACTTTCGGTGATTTGTTGCCGGTGAATTGCTGTCGGTGAATTGTTGGCGGTGAATTTTCCGGAACCTGTTCAAATCATCGTCAAAAAAAAGTTCAAACAGTTCCAACGGTGAATTTTTGTTAACAAACGCAATGATTTGTGGCCATTCCGAATTAACATAAGTGTTGTTCAAAATACCTGTTGTCCATGTATAAGAGTTAATTGATGACTTACAGATGCCTTCTGGGCAAGTTGTAACAATGATATTCTTCGTCCCATTCTTCACCAGATTGTATTTAATTTATTTAAGCCTCAGCAAGAAGTTGTCTACCTAGGAAGATATTTATATTTACTTCGTTCTCATTGCCAGAATCCTAATCAGTATCCCAACCTTTATTTTCAGGTGAAAATAAATTTATTTGAACACTTCGCCACCAGAAACATAATCATCTTCCACAGCACGTAATAGCTCATGTAGCGTGAGCCCACTGCAATGAAGAATTATTTTTTCTTATTCACCTTATATTTTACAATCACTGTATATTTTTCCCTATTTGGATAGCATGAGAAACTAGCATTAAAATAATTTAGATTTGTTTTTGAAACTTTGAAAATATTAAAAAAATTTAATAAATATTTTATTTATTTTCGGCAAAACCGAAAGCCCTAAAAATATTTCAATATAGCAGTTTAGCATATATATATATATATATATATATATATATATATATATATATATATATATATATATATACATATATATATATATATATATATATATATATATATATACACATACTATGTATTCTCTTAATTCCAAGATTTTACTTTTATCAGAGGCATAGTTATGAGAGATTGAAGTTTTCAAATTTGAAAATTTCTAACTCCGGTCCTGGATAAGTTAGAGAAATCTCATAAAGCTCATTGTATATTTTCGTTATACATGACTATAAAATACGTACATTTAAAAAATTACCAGAGCCGTTTGTGAGAAAATCAATTTTGAAAAAAGGGCAACTTTAACCCCGCAAATAACGGCAACATATTATTTTTTTCAAAAATATTTACAAACCATTTTCAAATTTCAAGTAGCTTTTATGGTTTCTTAGCCGAAATGTACTAAAATTGGCCGCCATTTCGAATTTAAAATTTTTTAAAAAATTTTGTTCGATTGAGGTTTAGGGTTACTAACATTATTCTTACACTTTATAATTTTCAAACCTTGAAAAATTTATACGATTTTTCTGATCTTAATTTAAATTTAGTTCTAACAAAGAAATTTATTTTTACTCAATCTTACAAATTTTAATAGCATATATACGTCAGTCTAACTATATTTACTAAGTATTATAAGTTTTCGTTATGAACGAATAAGTTCAAGTAAATAGGTATGTAATTAAAAATTATTATTAATTTTATAAATACATAAATAAAAACTAACCTTTTTATTTATGTATTTAATAAAATTGACAATTTTTAATCACATCTATTATAATTATCAACAGAACTACCAAATTACGACTACCTATTATTTACATGAAGCTACAAATTCTCAACAAACTAGTAAAAGGATTTCATGATGTATCGTAACAACATGTGAATCATATTTAAATTTTACACTTCCAATTCAAACTTGTCACAAGACTTTTAAATGCGATTAATTTTTGCAATGCTTTCAAATACTTTCCGAATATGTGAAAAGGAAAACAGACAACGATTCACTCCAAATTTATGCGTTATTAAATACAATTACGAGAGTTTACACTACATTTAAGACGTACGGTACTAACAAATAATTTATAATTTCGAAAATTATTCGCAAATCTTTGAGAAAAGCATGGACACATGACAATAACTAAGGTAGTATTTTTTTATATTTTTGATTAAGAATGCGTATTATTTGTATTACGATAACGGTGTAAGAACAGGGGTCGCGTCAAAAGGACGCGGGAATTTGGACGCACGACAAAAGGACGCGGCAATTTGGACGCGCGACAAAAGGACGCCGGCGAGAAAAGGACGCGCGACAAAAGGACGCCCGACAAATGTACGCGTAGGAAAATAATATGTCTTAGGTCTCAAGATTGTATTTAGTTAAAAGCTGAATAAAAGTAAGCTTTAGTACATTGGCATTACCACAAATTACAAATGCTACCAATCGATCATCAAAAGGCATTTCTTTAAATATCATTTTAAGGCGCAAAATAAACTGTTGAATCAAACCTTCCTTCACACTTTATCCAGGCTTAGGACTGGCAGCACATTCTGGCGTGTTTAAAAGTTTTTAAATAAAATTTTTTGTATTTTAAAATTTTTTAGTTTTCTAATTTTTGGCTTTTTTAGTTTCTCTTGTTTCTATATGTATTATTATTATTATAACTATGATATTACACTTGAAGTTGGAAATTGTGGGCAATCCTCGCAAGTATTCTAATGTTGGCCTGTTCTGATAATCTGCTACGATGACCTTTATTCGATCTGCGGTGTCTTTATATACCTTTCTACGCGCTGGCACATTTCCTGCGATATACTGTTCAATTTTTACCATATTCAAACTGTCCTCTTTTTTCAGACCGTCTATAAATTTCCAAATATTAGGATGTGCTGCATTATGTAGACGAGAAGCTGTTGTGCCATCCTTCAACAGCATTATTCGTGCGTGGTATATCCTGTTCTACCATATCATAGCAAATCCACAGGTTTCGAGAATACAATGGCTGTCTTCGAAGCCCTCTTCTGTCGAGTCGTCCTATCCATGTATCCTCAAAGTAATTAATCAATGGCAGCAGCAAATTCTCATTTTCCGTATAAAACTGGCTATCAAGTAGATCCTCGTATGCAGCAATAACGTTTTCATCTGGGACGAAAGCAAGAGCAGCTATTTGTCGCAAATGCAGGGCGAAGTCAGCATCCTCGGTATACCTTGCTTGTAGTCCTGCACCTTGAACACGTCTCCAGAGGCATCGCGTGAAATGGAAAAAGCAGCTACGGATTCTGGAAATAGGAAATTCTGCTTGTAGGGCATTCATAGCAGCTCGTTCGAAATCAACCATAATTGTTGAAGGTGGCAATCCTGGTTTTAACACTTTTAACTGTTGAAACAGGCGAGTGTATGTTTGCTGAGTTTTGCTTGGAAGAAGAGCATAAACTGTTGGGATAACGTTACTGTACCGTACCCCGTGAATAGTATACAGTTGACCGAACAATACAGGAGTTGCGAGAAATGTACCATCTGCATACCAGTGTTCACACTGTTCCATAAATGTTAAGTTTCTTTCTGTCGAAAATAACAGATTTCGTTGTTGATCATCTGGACCACTATCAAATAAAAGGAAAGGTTCACCATCGCTGTTAACTGTATATTCAGCAGGAAGAACAAGCTCTGCCAAACTGTTAGGATTTGTCGGGACAGCTTCGTTCTGGCGACGTACTCGTTGTAACGTTCGTTTTAGACAAGAGACCCTAGGTAGTTACCCTGATACAGCCAAAGGAAGTCCTTGTGATATATTAGCCACTACAGCTTGGGTGGTTACTCCAACTTGTTGAGCTGTTCGTTTCATATCATTGACAGCTATCTTTGCGTTTACCTTCCCAGCATCAGCAACGTGGTTATGGACTGCACTCTTTACAACTTCATCTCCTACTGTATGTACTCTTTCGGAACATTTGCACTTATTGTAACCGGAACATTTCCAAATAGTTTTATCTCCAATGACTCGTTCCTTTTTATGAATAAATCCATTATAGAACAACATGTTGTTGCCTTTTTGACTTTGCACAAAAGTTAACACCATCTTTACAGACCGAGAACAGTTTCCGTAATGGACATGACCCTAGAATTGCGCCATATATACTACCCCAGAACCACATTCTTTTTTCTAATAACTTCTTAATGTTGCTTTCTTGGAAAATAGTAATTAAATAAATACCTGTTAATGGCTTATTTGTCATATTTTGAATGCATTCCAGTTAAGTTTCTAGAAAATAAGCACTGGCTGTGAGAACGTTTATTATCACTTGCGGAATCTTAATTATCAATACTTTCTAATGATCCATTTGTAACATTTGTAATTTGTGGGTAATGCCAATGTACTAAAGCTTACTTTTTATTCAGCTTTTTAACTAAATACAATCTTGAGACCTAAGACATATTATTTTCCTAAGCGTACATTTGTCGGGCGTCCTTTTATCGCGCGTCGTTTTGTCGCGCGTCCTTTTGTCATCGCGTCCTTTTGTCGCACACGTCCTTTTGTCGCGCGTCCAAATTCCCGCGTCCTTTTGTCGCGCGTCCAAATTTCCGCGTCCTTTTGACGTAGATTCGTAAGAACAAGTAAGATGGTTTACTGCTGCGTGGTCCGTTGTAGGAATAATTCTAATAGAAGAAAAAAATCAACTGAGAATTTTCGTTGGGATTTTATCAATTTCCTTCAAGAAAAAAATCTCCAGAACGCCACCTCTATGCTTAAAATAAAAAGGAACAATTTTGTCCCCACAAAATCTAGCCGAGTGTGCTCAAATCATTTTGCAGAAAATGATTTCGAAACTTCGCCCGTTTAAAAAAAAACCTCTAATGGCAGAGGGCAAATTTACAAATAAATTTAAAAAAATGCTGTTCCTTCATTGTTTCTAACTGGAGAAAACGAGGCCAAAATCCCATTATTTTCCAGCCCAGTAACGAAAAAGAAAAAACACAGTAGCTATTTACGCAAAAACAAATTTCAGACATCATGCAGCCTCAGAAGGTACACCATCGAAAAAAATGTCTTATTTTGACGTATACAGTTCATCTTATTTGGAGTCAAACGCTAATTCTGCTGACAATCTTCTTATAAAAATGATTGTGTTATTCATTGAAGGAACAAGAAAAGTCAGTTGCAGCGTTCAATGTGAACTAGAAAAAGAAACGTTTTGTAGTATAGTAAAAAAAAAAGGAAAAGTCAACGTATTTCATTCCTCCCAAGGGGAGGGCTGCTCGAGCTTTCCGAGCTCCTTCAGCCACAATCATGGATTCAGTACATACATACGTTACGTATATATGCATGGTGGGATTAAGGATATGTGGTCAGGATAGGATCGGAAGGAACGGAGTTAGGGTTCTGAGGGGAAAATACTACCCAGCATTCGCCTAAGTAGCCGCACATGGTGTGCATATGCGCAGTGACCATGCCGCTACATGTGTATGAGGAAAACCCTGAAAAACCTCATAAAGGTAGACGGTAACGGGAATCGAACCCATTACCTCCCGAATGCTAAGCAGATCGTGTCACCACTACACTACCAGCTCGGTGTAGTATAGTAAAGAAACGCTTAGATGAGGACTTGGACACTTCGTATTGTAGTGAAATTAATGACGATGAATCTAGTGACGATTTTGAGCTTTTGGTAGAAAATGTGAAAATTTTGGAGAAGGTGTTACTTGTATTTGGCGAAAATATTTTACTCTTATTTAAGAAATGCCAAAGTTTTGGGGAAAAAACTATTAAAGGAATATGCTCTATGAAGAGAATACCATTAATAGTAAAAGCTCATGTATATAATATATATAATCATACATTTATGCGTGTTTAAAAAAAAACTAAAAAAATTTTTGCAATGAGTAATATAACTAGATAGGGCTATGTACTTGGCAGGAATGGGTTATACACTTTATGCCTCTTTTGCACGTCCATTTAACTTGAAAATATTTTCCAATTCAATGTTTGATTCAATCGTGAGTAAATTAATAGCACGACTTATAAGACAAACCTTTCATGCCAAAATAAACAATTTAATAGACGTTTTAAATAGCAGTGGTGGAGATATTTGGATTAGTGGTGATGGACAGTATGATACCCAAGGATCTTGTACAACATATGCAACATCCTGTCATGATCCTAAAAATTTATAAACTCATAGATTTCATTATTGTTGAAAGGGAAATGGTACCAGCACATCTTGAGAAACCAGCTTGCGAAAAAATCTTGCTAAGACAGGAAGACAAACTCTTTTTCTTTCTAATAGTGTTACACTTCGCTTTAACCATTACATGCCATTGCACACATTTTTGGATTTGTTCCCAACTTTCAGTATATTTGCTTCAAAATCTTTCAATTGTCAAAATGAAAGCATAAAAAGTTTGATGTCTTACACAAGAAGGTTTTTGAAAACAAAATTATTGAAAGTTGAAAAACATAAATTTTATTACGAACAAAAACGCAATTCAAATCAAGTCATTCAGAGAAGTGCCAATATATCTTCAATAATCAAATTTTTGTTAACAACCTACCAAGTAATCTTTTTTCACATAAAACATCATTTTTTCACAAATAAAAATCATTAAATTTCTGTTTATTTGTGAAAGTAGTAGTAGTGCAATACTATGGTACATTTATCAGAAACGCAGAGAAAGCAGACTTTATTAATGGTCGATTATGGACACGGTAAGAGGACACAGCAAGATGTGAACTTTTTAATGAGGTTATCCAAATCGAGCACCAATTACTCAATCGATAGTCAGCAAAATAGTAAAGAAATTGAGGAAAACAGGTCATGTGAAAGATGTTCCAAAATCTGGTCCACCAAACGTAGCAACACACGAAGATAGAAGCAGAAATTGTCAGAAGAGAGCTATGACCGACGTGTGGAATTTTGTGAGCTTATGATGGAGCGCATCAATAATCATCCAAACTACCCCGAAAGCATACACTTTTCGGACGAGGCCACATTTAATTTAAATGGAAGGGCAAATAGACGTAATTGCCGTTACTGGTCGGCTGAAAATCCCCCTTGGATGATCCAATAGCATACCAAAGACTACAACAAATTAATGTATGGGCAGGGATTTGCCGTGATCCTTTTGATAAATGACAATTTAAATGGCAGCCGGTATTTACAATTATTGCAAGAGCAAATTATTCCAGCTTGTCAGGAACAATTTCCAAATGTTTATCCGTGGTTTCAACAAGAAGGGGCACCACACCACTACTCTCTAAATGTGCGGAGATGTGTAGATAAAGTTTTTCTGAATCTTTGTTTAGGTAGACGAGGGACTATCAAATGGCATCCACGATCTCCGGATCATACAGCGTGCGATTTTTTGTTATAGGGCATTTAAAATCTAAGGTGTACAGAAACACACCCGATAATCTTAGGGCACTATAACAAAAATAATCGACGAAGCACAATTAAGAGAAAATTCTTTTCGTTCGCATTACACCTCTGTTAATGGTGAACATTTTGAGCATTTCTTGCGTTAAAAACGTAATGTTTTAGTTTGGAATTTCAATTTTTGTTAGTTACCTCCTTGATTTGAGTTGGGATTTTTATGTGTTTTTGTTTGTAATAAAATGTATGTATTCCAACTTTCAATAATTTTTTTTTCAAAAGTTTTCCTATATAAGATATCAAATTTTGTATACTGCCATTTTGACAATTGAAAGATGAATAAAAGCGTGAAACAAAATTATGGGGTTGCGATTTAAAGAAAATTCCCGATGACGTCCAGAGATCTCGAGATTGACAACCAACTTATTTTTTCCGATGCACAATATGCGCATTATTTCGTCAAACAACTTTTATCTTGAAAGTTTTATATGATAAAATGTACGGTTACGACTGCAGAACATTTATTCCATACAATTCAGGCACCCTGCTTATGTATATCGGATAGCCCAACGAGAAGTTCACGCCCCTCTTTATGACGCTTCTAGTAGATTTAGAAAAAATCAACAAGCGCAACTTTAAATTCTAAGGGGAGGTCTTGTCCACAGAAAGCTCTATTGCATTGTGTTATCGATAGGTTAAGACTTTAGGAAACTGTCGTTTCTATGGATACCTTCGAACTGGTAATAACATTTTCCTGTCACTGTCAAAGTATGTCAGTGTGTAAGTTTACACTTTTTCGATTTCAAATCGAACTGATATCATTAATATCAGATTGTCCATTCGAGAAAGGGTAGAAATAACAAACCTTTATTTTGAAAATGGAAGTTTCGCCAGGGCTACCGCCCGCTTATTTAATCAGTTACATCCAGACAGAACGATCAACAATAGGCATGTAGGAAGGTTCATAAGGAAATTTGAAGACACTGGATGTGTGATTGATATTCAGCACCATTATAATCGAACGGTGAGAAGCAATGCCATACAAATAGCGATTTCAGAACTCATCGCTCTTCGCAATACCCAAAGCATTCGCCAACTGGCTATACCTTCAGGAGTTTCCCGCACATCAATACAAAGGGTATTGAAAATCATAACTTTCATCCTTACAAGATAATACTTATACAAGAAATGAATGAAGACGATTGTGATAGACGGTTGGAATTCTGCGAGGAAATGAGGCAACGGTTAAGCAAAAATCGAAATTTGCTGTTCAACATCTGTTTTTCGGACGAATGCGCGTTCTATTTACACAGTACTGTAAATAGACATAATTATCGTCAGGTATTGGAATCATTCCAACCCTCGCTTACTTAAAGAGGGTCACTCGTAACATCCTAAAAAGTTAAATTTTGGGCTGGCATATTAGGGAATAATATTGTAGGATCTGTATTTATCCCTGGAAACCTGGTGGGTGATTTGTACTTGGGCATGTTGGAAAATACAGAAGACCCGTTAATTACGAAAACACAAAATACGACAATAACCATAACGAAAACGTTTTCCACTTTGCTACATGTCTAACCTGCATGTAAACATTTTTTGAAAGTGCGCTCGACTAAGCTCCTGCGTACGGTCGTTTGACCGCAGAGCACTTGGATGCGTGGGGTTTTGGAGGGTTGCTACAATGGTGTTGACGTGGTTAGATAGCCACTAAAGGATAGGCGCCACAGGTTTTAGTCAGGAAAGGGAGAAAAGGAAAGAAAAGGAAAAGAGGAGTAGAGTAGGGCAGGCCCTGTAAAACCTGAAACAGGTAGTGCTCCAAAAAAAAAGGAATAATTTAAAAGAGAGACAAACTTTACCCGAACAACCACACAGTAATCGTTTATTTAATTTAATTTAAACTCAAATTAATACTTGTCGAATAAATATCGAACGTAAACAAATATGATACTATGCTAGTTTTCCCCCAAAGTATTCATAACAATCTTAACTTACAACATCATTATAATTCAGCCCTGACGATGGCAAGTGGTGAGCCGTCGCAGATGCCCACAAAGAATAAAAACTAAATGTATTTAGTTCGTTAATCGAACCCTAAACAAAAAAAAGTTTCGTTAATTGTGCCGCTCCCGACGGTTGTAAGTACTTACAAATCGCAGCCGAAAGGGCGAAAGTAACCCATAAAGTGCGATCTAAAATAGATCCACAATGAAAGTAGTAGTGCTTAAATATTTTGAAACAGCTTGCCTACGTTTCACAAAATAGAATTTAAATCCCCAATGATTTTGATTTCGGTTTCTTGAATTTTATTAAAACATTAAGAAGTGGTATTAAATAGAAATATCTGGATAGTCTGTTCAGTGCAAGGCATAGAATTGAAGCAAGACATTCAATAGTACAGAAATTTTTATTACAGCAAAACCTGCTCTGAACAAAATTATCCGTAATGACAATAATTAATATTAATCAAAGACAAAGTACAGAAAAGCTACAGAAATTCTAAATTTGAATATAAATATATATACGGTTTCAAACAATGACTGTAATTCATTTGACCTCGATATCTGTTCCACCCTGTATAATGTATTTTAAAACAGGAGCTTCAACGCGCAGCTACCGTGAAACAAAGTAGGTCAACGTCCCAGTGAATATAGGTGTGGTTTTTTTTCTCTTTTGTATGTAGAAATTAATTACAAATTGAACAAATCAAACTCTAAATTATTCAACCACTTTAGCCTCCAGCAAAAGATGTTATTATAAATGATAAATTTTGTTGCAAGTAAGTAAAAAACGAAGGTAACCTAACTCTGTTGTACTGGATTTTAGAAATACACTGTTCATTACACAAATCCTGTGTATATTGAATAATAAAGAATTCTGACCTTTGATGAAGAATTACCAAACTGTAAATGCCCTTCGTGTTTCGAAGGTGGTAGTTACTTTGTGAACCAAGACAGCTAATCAGTAGCTAAGAGCCAGCATTCCAGTAGGAATAGGTACGAAGGTGATCGGTAGTGGATTCCAATTTGCTAGTTATGTATATAAATAAAGAATAGCTGTTTATTTCGCCGGTATCAAGGCGCTGAAAGTGATACAAGTAAATACGTTGCTAATTACCTTATACAAGCATACCTCTTTTTAGATGTTTAGAGCCGATAGCGATGATTTCGTTTCAACAGACCTATGTTATAAATTTAATTAATCTTGCGAAAGTGCCTAAATGAAAGAATCGATTTACTAAAGTTGTCGAACATGTGTTAAACTTACCGAGGATATGAAGATTGAAAATTGTAAAGCGTCAGTAAAGTTTTATACCAAAAACATTACATTATATGAAAAATTTTCCAAAGAAACGATGCTTAAACATCTTATAAACGGAAGGAAAAATTTTTCTTGCAGATCAACCTTCTCATCGGAAAATGGCGTGTTAAGAAAAGAAAGATTAGGAACAACGCCCTAACAAAAGCAATATTGCCAAACTATTAAAATTATTCAAACTAGATAAGAATGTTAAAACCAAATTTTGATAAATAAATTTTACAGATATCCCATTGTTGTCTTTTAAAACAAGATTCCTTTTCAAACTTTATTAAATGACCATAAATTTTAGAGATGGCGCAACTTATATCTATAAAGGAATAAAAAAAAGATGTGTACGTTAAATAAATTAGTTTAACTGTAGAGATGCGAAAAATAATTTTTGAGGTACGCAATTAAAAACATTCCACCAACGAATAAGGAAATATTAATATTTAGATCTAACTAATTAGTTCATTCATTAGATAAAGTAAAGGAAGAGGATTTATAACGATGTACGGTAGGAAAGAAAGAAGGTAGGAGGAAGAGAGAAGTTTGAGCTTACGCTCAGGACAAGAAGCCCTAAAATCCCTAATGACCCAACCCCATATATTCTCGCCCAACCCCACATATATATCTATAAGTAAAAACCAAACCCCTGCGAGGAAGTAAACAACCCTAAGCCATTCCCAACCCGAAGCAAACAAAGAAAACCCAACCCAAAGCAAAAAAAAATACGAAGATAGAGGAAGAAAGTTACAAGTGGACAACGTGACGCATATACCACCAGACAGCTACCAAACGCACAACTCATCCACGCCACGAAAGAGCAACCTGACTCCAACTCCCACGTGAGTCCTTCAGCATTCAGCCGGTACTAGGAAAGAAAGAAAACAAACAATTAAAAGGAGAGCATATCGTGAAGCGATAATACTTCCAAACAAAAAAAACAAAAAAACTAGGAGAAAACAAAAAAAGGTCTATTACTAAAGTTAAGGAAGCAAAGCGGATAAGGATAAGGTGATTTGGGTAGGTAGGTTGTCTTCGCCTCAGTCATTCCAAAAGCAAATTCACGCGTGGTATACACGGAACCTAAAGAAACCTAAAGGACAGTAGAAGAGGAAGAAAGAAAGGAAACCCAACCCACAGGAAAAGTACCCCACCCTCAACCGAACTTAAGGGCCGGCAGCCTAAAAACCAAATTCCCAGAAGAACGCCCATCCCAACCCACAGGAAAAGAAAGCCCAAAATTTTGACCCCCTTGCCGAAAACGTGAATAAAAGGAGCCCCTTAAAGACCCCAACTCAACCCTATGCCACCATGAACTAGCACAGATGAAATGGCATAGGTGCTATTAAGAGATAGTAGGAGAAAGAAGAAATCACATTTGCGGCGAAAATTTTCCCCATTGACTCTGATTCCGGGATCCCGTGGTCACCGAAGCTCGCACGGGAAGGCGTACCCATCCAGTTCCTCTTAGCTCCATTCATACAAGCATTCATCCAGTAAAGTGAAATAGGAAGGTAGAGTAGATGTAGATCAAAGACAGAAGATAGGAAAGTGAATGAAAGGGCAAGTCTCCGAAGATCCCCTGACGAAATTAGTAGGGAAGACCCCGAAGAAATGCAGACAGGAAAAGAGAAGGGACCGGATGTAGAGGTCACGGAAGACGAAGGAGAGGTCTCCGTAAAAGTGGCCGCCAGTATCGCCCAACCAACCGCCCATTACGAAAAGAGAGCCAAAAGGAAAGCCAAAACGTCACAATAGCAAAAGAAAAGGAAGTAAGGGTTTACAAGGAGGTTTGTGTCTTTTGCGTCGTTTAGGATAGCGAAGGGATCGATCAGGACGAGGAAGAGGACAGGAGGACGCCAAGTGCACGGAGGAATCGGACTCAGAAGAATCATCGGCCGGTATATGTGGCTTTAAATCTTTGACGTGATAAACCCCGAGGATTTACCAACAGAATCTTTGAGTTCATAAGTCCAGGAAGATAACACTCGTTTTATTAGAAAAGGACCAGTAAACTTTGGAGCGAGTTTCGCATTAAAATGCCGCGCCGCGTCTGATAACACGTAATTGCGTTTCCACACCTTATCTCCGAGTTTAAATTTAACCGGTCTACGTCGTAGGTTATAGCGTAGATGTTGACTTTGATAAGCTTTAGCCAGTCGTTTATTGATATCAGTGTGAATAGAATCGAACTGACGAACTAGTTTATTGTCGGAAGGTTTTTCGCGATCTGGGTCTAATAAAGTAGAATCTGGAGAAGGTGGTGGACCTAAAAGGTCGCCAAATAAGTTATGTTCGCGTCCAAATAAAGCGTAATAAGGAGAACAGCCAATAACTTCGTGCTTTGCAGAGCGGATAGCACAGCCAATTTTGTTTAAATTTACGTCCCATTTACGTTGGTTCTGAGTGGTATAGGAGGAGATTAAAGTTTTTAGGACTCGGTTAATTCGTTGCGCAGGATTCGCTCTAGGATGGTATTTAGCGTTGAAAAGGATAGTGGTTCGATAATCAGAACATAATTTCATAAATTCTTTACTGCGAAACTGTACACCATTATCGCTAATAATGTACTGTGGAGTACCAAATAGAAGAAAAATATTGTCTTCCACGACTTGACACACCGCAGAAGCAGTAGCATGGAGTAAGGGAAAGAAAAATTTCGTAAAGCAATCCGCTATAACTAACACAAAAGCACGTCCTTTAGAGGACCTAGGAAGAGGACCGACGATATCCAAACATAAAATTTGCCAAGGCTTTAGGTTTGGCTCTTGGTGCTAGAAACCCCGGTGGAGCAGGCTGTTCAACTTTATGTGCAGAACAGACAGCACATTGCCGAATATAGCGAATGACATCTGCACGAAGTGCAGGCCAGTAGTAATGAATAGAAATTTTAGCAATAGTTTTAGTGACTCCAAAGTGACCAGAAGTTGGAAGATCGTGGTTTTCAGAAATAATACGTTTGCGTTGTTCTTTAGGAACGACTATTTTCCAATGGGCCGAAGAAGAATCTGAAGAAGAAAATTTGGAACGTTTATAAAGGAGTCCGTCCTGTACAACCCAAGAAGGATATTTTCTAGGGAATGTAGAGATACGAGAAATGGTTTTTAAATACCATTTATCCTGAACAGGCAGAGTGACTAAAGAAGTTGAAGAAGTATTAATACAGTCTATTTTCGGAACTGATCTCGACAGAGCGTCAGGTACTAGATGTTCTTTACCTTTACGGTGAATAATCGAAAAGTCGTGCTGCTGCAGGCGAATCGCCCAACGACAAAGCCGTCCAGTAGGATTCTGTAAGTTATTTAACCATATCAAAGAATGGTGGTCAGTAACGACGGTAAAGTGAGAACCCTCAATGTAGGGACGAAGTTTCTCAATAGCCCAGATAACAGCCAGACACTCTTTTTCCGTAGTGGAATAGTGACGTTCAGCCTTAATCAAAGATCTACTAATATAACTGACTACCTTTTCGCCAGTAGGAAATTGTTGACAGAGTACCGCACCGATACCAAAGTCAGAGGCATCTGTTTGAATGACAAATGGTTGTGAGAAATCAGGACAAGAAAGAATAGGAGCTGACACTAGACATTCTTTTAAAGAAGTAAAAGCGCTTTCGCATTCAGAAGTCCAAACAAATGGAGCATTCTTTTGAGTAAGTGAAGTTAGAGGTTTAATGGCAGAAGAAAAGTTAGGTATGAAACGACGATACCATCCCGCCATACCGACTAAGCGACGAACATCAGAAACATTTTTAGGAACAGGTATTAAGCAAACTGCAGAAACTCTTTCGGGATCTACTAGAAGTCCATCCTTATTAACGACGTATCCCAAGTATTTTAACTCAGGACGGCAGAAATGACACTTGTCTTGTCTCAAAGTGAGACCTGCAGAAGATAGACGTTGAAAAATTTTTTCGAGTACTTCCAAATGTTTTTCAAAGGTAGGTGTAGCCAAAACGATATCGTCAAGATAAGCGAAGCAGTAAGGTTCCAAGTCTCCCCCCAAAACTCTATCAATTAGTCGTTGAAAAGTAGCAGGCGAATTGTGTAAGCCAAAAGGCATTCGAGTAAAGTGAAAAAGTCAGCGTCCAGGGACGGTAAAAGCAGTCATAGGTTTAGATTCGTCCAAAAGAGGAATCTGCCAGTAAGCAGAGCGAATGTCCAAGCTAGAAAGGTAACGTGCATCACGTAAACGGTCCAGAATAGAAGATATGTAAGGCAAAGGATAAGCATCCTTTTCCGTCACAGCATTAACTTTGCGAAAGTCGACGCAAAACCGGTAAGAGTCATCTTTCTTTCTAACTAAAACAATCGGGCTTGACCAAGGACTATTTGATGGTTCGACGACACCTACAGCGTCGTATCTAACTCAGTGTTAGCTACTCTGTAAAGCAGGAGATAATGGGTAATAGCGCTGTTTGATTGGCTCGGAATTAGTACGTATTTCATGTTGGACTAGAGTAGTACATCCTAAAGTGTCGGAATTTTGAAAAGAGTGATCCAGTAAAGTTTTAAGAGCAGAACGTTGAGATGAAGGAAGATCAGAGAAAGAACTCAAATGTTCAGAAGAGATAGTTGCTAAACTAGTATCATTACCAAATGTCCATTGTCCATGTCTAAGATCGGGACGCAGTTAATCGCCTTCCAGAAGTCGATACCCAAAATTAGTTTGTGAGGTACTTCAGGCACCACGAGAACATCCAGCATGATCGTTTTAGATTCGACAGTGATCGGTAGAGTAATTTGACCCAGAATATTACAAGTATTACCATTCGCAAGTGTGCAGGCAGTAAACGAACCCACGTATAAAGATAGACCTAGTCGCTGTAAAATATGCCAACCCAAATTTCCTATAATAGTGCGTGAAGCGCCAGAGTCTAAAAGACCCTGAAAAGTATAACCAAAGATATTGACGTTTAATAAGGTCGTTCGTCGTTACGAACGCTCGCAAAAATATAGTCAAGAAGAATGCGACGAGAGTCTGGTACTCCACAAAAAGCTGTTTCCGAGATTAACGGTAAGATAGAATCCTCTCCTCGGATAGAAGATTCAGAAATTAGTTTCCCTGATTAGAAGTTCATATTGGGCAAGTAGTGGTATAACCAGGCTTACCACAGCCATAGCAATGCCTATTTTGGGGTTGTGGACAACGTGGTGAAGTATGCCCACTCCCAGAGCAATTCTAGCAGCGTAAAGTTACAGTAGGTGCAAGAACATTAGAAGTTTGCGGAGTCGCCTTAGTATTCGGTTTTCCCGAAGATGATTGAGAAGAAGGAGAAGGTTTAAAGGAGTCAGAAGGTGAATCAACGTAAGCCAAACTAGGTTCTAACAGTTGTGACGATTTCCTTGACGGAGGAGGTTTAAAAGATTCCATAAAATACTTGTTTTGTTCTATCTTTTTCCCTAAAGTTATTAACTGTGAAAGTGTAGAGACTTCAGTTAACGCTAACGCATTCTGATAGAAGGGTGTTAGATTACGGCGTACATAATATAACTGTTTTTGATCAGGTATTGGAACTGAGAGTCGTTGGAAAAGACTTTGCATGACAGCGACATAAATACTTATGGTTTCCGAAGGACCCATCGTTCGAGACTTAATCTCGTCCAATAAACGTTCATCGTAGTCTAACGGTAAAAACTCAGTCTTAAGTAGCGCAACTACATCTTTCCACGAAGATAACGCGTGTTTACGAGCACGATAGAGTAATAATGCGTTTCCCTTTAATAGTTCCGGGATAACAGAGAATAAAAATTTATGGGATAAACCACGAGAAGCACTTAATTCTTCTACCCGCGTTAAGAAATCAAAGAGAGAGGCAGTACTGTCGCCAGAAAACGATAACCCTAACTTGGTAATGGAGAAGTGACTTAAAGAAGGAGTAAAAGTAGAAGCTGAGGTACCCCGAGGCACATCAATGTCCTCATCGGAAGAAATTAATGGTGGTTCTACGTCCATAGGGTCAGGTTCGCCATGAGCCGTAGAATTTGCAGAAGGTCCCGCTATTGGTGAAGAAACTGTATCAGAGAATGTAATACGTTTACCCTTTTTCATTTTTTTCTCTAAGTCAGAACGTAAATTTTGTAATTCGACTAGGAATTGATTTTTCTGAGCGATTTCTGTTTCTGAATCCGCTATCATAAGTTCGCATCGTCTTTGAGCATGAAGTACTAAAGTACTCAGACGAAGAAAAGCAGCCGAAGTGCAGTCACCAATAGAAGAGTCGATGCCGGTATTTAATTCCCGAATGGCAGCGTTTAAAGCAATTTCGTCGTCCGCGAACGGAATCTGATGTGCAGTCATAGTAAGAGATTTGTTAGCGCCGAGTATTCTCGCGCTACGCACCGATTTACGTAAAGCTTCGACATTAACGTTACAGTCTAAACCTCTAGATAGTAATTCATACATTAATTCTGTCTTCGTAAGACGATTAACATCAAAACGAAGTGTAACAGCCATCTTAGTAACATAAAAGATCAAATTAATTCAGGAAGTAAAGTAAAATACTATATCAAATATTATAACCACGTTGGCACTAACACGCCAAGTGTATACAATAACCTAAAGAGAACAAAAATATTTAAGATAACCCCAAGGAATGAGAAGAGAAGAAGAAAAAAAATTAAAATGTAGCTAAAAATGTGTACGTACTCCAAAACTCTGGCCGAAACGTTGGTCGCCAATTTTATGCTACATGTCTAACCTGCATGTAAACATTTTTTTGAAAGTGCGCTCGACTAAGCTCCTGCGTACGGTCGTTTGACCGCAGAGCACTTGGATGCGTGGGGTTTTGGAGGGTTGCTACAATGGTGTTGACGTGGTTAGATAGCCACTAAAGGATAGGCGCCACAGGTTTTAGTCAGGAAAGGGAGAAAAGGAAAGAAAAGGAAAAGAGGAGTAGAGTAGGGGCAGGCCCTGTAAAACCTGAAACAGGTAGTGCTCCAAAAAAAAAAGGAATAATTTAAAAGAGAGACAAACTTTTACCCGAACAACCACATAGTAATCGTTTATTTAATTTAATTTAAACTCAAATTAATACTTGTCGAATAAATATCGAACGTAAACAAATATGATACTATGCTAGGTTTCCCCCAAAGTATTCATAACAATCTTAACTTACAACATAATTATAATTCAGCCCTGACGATGGCAACTGGTGAGCCGTCGCAGATGCCCACAAAGAATAAAAACTAAATATATTCAGTTCAGTAATTGAACCATAAACACAAAAAAAAAGGTTTCGTTAATTGTGCCGCTCCCGACGGTTGTAAGTACTTACAAATCGCAGCCGAAAGGACGAAAGTAACATGCAGTGCGATCTAAAATAGATCCACAATGAAAATAGTAGTGCTTAAATATTTTGAAACAGCTTGCCTACGTTTCACAAAATAGAATTTAAATCCCCAATGATTTTGATTTCGGTTTCTTGAATTATATTAAAACATTAAGAAGTGGTATTAAATAGAAATATCTGGATAGTCTGTTCAGTGCAAGGCATAGAATTGAAGCAAGACATTCAATAGTACAGAAATTTTTATTACAGCAAAACCTGCTCTGAACAAAATTATCCGTAATGACAATAATTAATATTAATCAAAGACAAAATACAGAAAAGCTACAGAAATTCTAAATTTGACTATAAATATATATACGGTTTCATACAATGACTGTAATTCATTTGACCTCGATATCTGTTCCACCCTGTATAATGTATTTTAAAACAGGAGCTTCAACGCGCAGCTACCGTGAAACAAAGTAGGTCAACGTCCCAGTGAATATAGGTGTGGTTTTTTTTCTTTCTTTTTGTATGTAGAAATTAATTACAAATTGAACAAATCAAACTCTATATTAATCAACCACTTTAGCCTCCAGCAAAAGAGTGTTATTACAGGGATTGTAAATGATAAATTTTGTTGCAAGTAAGTAAAAAACGAAGGTAACCTAAGTATGTTGTACGGATTTTAGAAATACACTGTTCATTACACAAGTCCTGTGTATATTGAATAATAAAGAATTCTGACCTTTGATGTAGAATTACCAAAGTGTAAATGCCTTCGTGTTTCGAAGGTGATAGTTACTTTGTGAAACCAAAACACCAATCAGTAGCTAAGAGCCAGAATTCCAGTAGGAATGTGTACGAAGGTGATCGGTAGTGGATTCCAATCTGCTAGTTGCTTATAAATAAAGAATAGCTGTTTATTTCGCCGGTATCAAGGCGCTGAAAGTGATACAAGTAAATACGTTGCTAATTACCTTATACAAGCATACCTCTTTTTAGATGTTTAGAGCCGATAGCGATGATTTCGCTTCAACAGACTTATGTTATTAATTTAATTAATCTTGCGAAAGTACCTAAATGAAAGAAACGATTTACTAAAGGTTGTCGAACATGTGTTACACTTACTCGAGGATATGAAGATTGAAAATTGTAAAGCGTCAGTAAAGTTTTATACCAAAAAACATTACATTATATGAAAAATTTTCCAAAGAAACGATGCTTAAACATCTTATAAACGGAAGGAAAAATTTTTCTTGCAGATCAACCTTCTCATCGGAAAATGGCGTGTTAAGAAAAGAAAGATTAGGAACAACGCCCTAACAAAAGCAATATTGCCAAACTATTAAAATTATTCAAACTAGATAAGAATGTTAAAACCAAATTTTTGATAAATAAATATTTACAGATATCTAATAGTTGTCTTTTAAAAACAAGATTTCTTTTCAAACTCTAGTAAATGACCATAAATTTTAGAGATGGCGCAACTTATATCTATAAAGGAATAAAAAAGATGTGTACGTTAAATAAATTAGTTTAACTGTAGAGATGCGAAAAATAATTTTGAGGTACGCAATTAAAACATTCCACCAACGAATAAGGAAATATTAATATTTAGATCTAACTAATTAGTTCATTCATTAGATAAAGTAAAGGAAATTATCGAAAATACACGTTATTCGCGATAAACACGTAACAACTTCCAACATGATGGAGCACCACCCCACTACGTACCTCCTATAAGGCTGTTTTTGAACACACACTTTACTGGTCTGTGAATTGGTAGGTGAAGTCCAATTCAGTGGCCACCGAGGCCCCCGGACTTAAGTCCGTGGACTTTTTCCTTTTGGGGACATTTAAAAAGCAAAATTTACGAAACCAGACCGGAGTGCATTGAAGATCTTCGACACGAATTACATATGAATGTAGAAGAGTAACTCTAGATATTTATTATAGCATGGAGCGAATCGCACACATTTTTCAACACGTATTACGACAGTAAAATTAATTTCTTTTTCTAATAAATTAATTTTTCTGCTTGATATTTGAGTTATTTAATTTTAAGGCAATTACTAAGGTTACATTTTCTTCATGAATCATCCCGTATAAAGAAATATCGACAGTGGAGATTATTACAAAAGAATAACTAATTCGATGGTATCCATAGAAACTATATTATAAAAAGTTTCCGAAAGTCTCAACCTATCGATAATTCAATGCTATTTGGGTTATAAAACCTAAATAAAATTAAAACGGTTGAAGGCACATATAGGACATGCTGTACCTAATTTACTACTTCAGGACGGAGCAAAAAAGGACATAAAACTCGTAGGTTTCCATTTAAAAATCAAAAGTGTGACGTAATACCTTCTATATGAATCACCCTGTATAACGAGGTCTTAGTGGACAAGATGTCCCCTTAGATATCAAAGTTGACGTGTTCTAACGTTTTTCTCATATATATATATATATATATATATATATATATATATATATATATATATATATATATATTGCTTGTTGTTTTGACAAAAGCCTACATTTCAATCACAACAGTTTCGTTCTTGACTAACACCGCACCACTTTTCGAATTATGCCACATTTAATAATTAATATCGCACATACTGTTTCAAATAATCCCAATAAATAGGGCATCTTTGAACTCAGGAAAATCGATCGATTTCCACGAAGAACATACAGGGTTACCATTTAAAAATACTTTGACGTGATATCCGGAAAGTGCGCAGCGCCATCTACATGTGCAACACAGCATAAAGTCTGGACTCAAAATAAAAAATCGACGTGTCGCAGGATTTTAACAACAAATTAATGATATATATATATATATATATATATATATATATTTTTGTTTAATTTTATTTTTGTTATTACTTTAGAACAATTTTGTTCAAAATAAATTTTTAAACTTTCATTGTTACTAAAAGCAAAGATTTAATATTACCAGTAATTTAATTCTAAAATTGCGTAGGTAACATTCTTTACCAAACTCTATATAAAGTATATTGCCCGATGTGGGTACTAGAAAGCAATATCGTATAGTAAGCTTTTCTTTTGACAGTTGGACATCTATTGTCTGATCTAGTTTTATTATTAATATACATTTTCAATATAGTTCGCTACACTATTAGCGAAAAAAAGGATACGTACGATCTGTACATCACAAGTTATAGAAATAGTACACACGCAGCCCAAAGGTATCTTGAGTTATGTCCTTTGAGGCGGCAACCGTCAAAAAACACATTTTTTAATACTTCGTAGAGAATGACTGAATCGGGTATGTTGAAATGCAATAGAAATAAGTACCAGATGCAGCCCACAGTTAATGAAATCAACGTTCTCGCCCAAATCCAAATTGATTCGAAGAATTCAACTACAAAAATGGTCAGGAATGTGGGATAGATGCAATTCAAAAACTGGCATTTTTATGATGTTAATAACCCACATCTTAAAAAAGAAGTTAGACCACAAGTGCGCTTCAGGCAAAATTTATGGTGTGGGTCATTGATAATAAACTAGTTGGACCAATCTTTTTAAATGGAACTTTGATCCAACAGACATATCTACAATTACTTGATGATGTCTTAGATGACATTCCCTTAGCCACAAGGCACAAAATAAGGTTTTTATGCAAGACGGATGCGCTGTCCATAACGCTAGAAGAGTATATTATAAAAAACGAAGTTTATGCCAAAACTATGCCAGCTACAATTGTCGAATTTCGTCAGAGAATAGTTCAGGCACTTGAAAAGATTACTTCAGAAATTATTAACATGGCTGAGACTAATATGTCAAAACGAGTAAACCCATGCATTCAAGAAAATGGAGGACACTTTGAACACCTTCTCTAACTTTGTTGTATGCGGTAATACATAATGTATTTGTTTATTTGTCATTATTTACTATTATCTGTTGTTAATTTTGGTTTTGTTAGTTTGTTCCTTTTTCTATGTTTAGTATTATTTGTTCATTGTTATTAAGTTTCAAAATAAATTGTTAAATGTGAGTTTCATTGTTTTATTTTAAAATTTGTACGGATTGGTTAGGATTTAATATTATTCTTTTAATTTTCTTTAAAAATAAAAGGGCCCATAATAATCTACAAAAATGATAATTTTCATAGACGAAACGTGGTGGAATAGTCAAGTATATCATATCAATGTGTTTATCTATACATACAAAAAAAAAGTTGGCCCTGGAAAGACAAAACGTCGCAATGACATTTTTGGCACGGGAAGTTATAGAAAACTCCATCTAATAAAAAAAAGTTCACATACATTTTTTTGATGTCTTTTAAAATAATACCACTAGAGTTAAAAAACGAAATTCACCATTTTGGGATTTTGTCGAATATCTCCGGGATTAGTCGGACATTTTTGAACTATCTTAGATTATTGTGTTGTCCGTCAATCTTTTTCCCCTTTTGACCGACTCCGTATCTTTTACGGTTTAGTAGATCGCTGTATAGGAAATTGAAATCCGCCACACGCTGTGTATATTTTATATGTATACATATATATATATATATATATATATATATATATATATATATATATATATATAATGTATCTGTGCTTGCTATATCCTATATAGCAACCAATTGCTATGTGCATCCATACATTTTCAGTGTAAATGCATACCATTTTGCATGAATAAAGGTTACTTGTAAAACCGCATTATAAAATTTGCTTTATCCTCTAATGTAATGCTTTAAAATATTTTACAGTAACACATACAAAAATAGTGAGGCATATGAAACTGTTTTTAAAAGACTATTATATAAATTTATTTGTTTCAGAAAAGCATATTTGTTTACTGTCTATTAAACAATGCAAAGTAAATAACCGTTGATTTAATAATTCATGGATTTTAAACAGTTTTATCACTGCTTATTTTCGGACGTGAGTTGTAAACTACTATTTTCGTATATTTGCATTTTTGATTTTCTGCATTCATTTGGGTTCAATAGAATTACAATACGTGCGCATTAAAATCCCCAAAATAAATGTAGGAATTTACTTTTCCTGGTATAATATTATAGATGTTTATAACTTCTAAATTACTAAAAGTCAGGTGCACATCAACTTCCTTACTTTAAATGAAACATCTCGTTGCTATAAAATTGCTGTAGTGTTAGATATAGCAATACATAATTTTGTGAAGTGAAATAATTTAAATATTTAAATATATCTTTGCTGCTGTTATCTACGTCTTGAAAATATAAACATTGAATACAATGAGCTTCCGGTTTTGCAAGTTAGCATAGGGCGTGGTGTAAAATTTAAGACGCTATTTGTTAAAATACCGACTGCAATAATGAATCTTTAAATGTATGGTTGTTGAAAAAGGAAGTGGAAGATGAGATAAGGAAATTACGCGAAAATACATTATACCTAAAGTAAAAACCATTTTTAAATAATTAAATTTTGGAGTACTGCTTCTGAGAGTATTTAATTAAACAAGAACGAGAAAATAATGGCCCCTTAGTAATTTAAAATTAAACGCAATGGAGTAATTGAAACATCCCAAATATTTTGAATAAGAAAATCAAAATCTAATTAATAGATCGTTTCAATGTAGATCGGAATTAATATTCATTGTTTGTAACGTTTTGTAATTGTAACTTAATCCTGTGAAATTAAACAACAGAATACAATAAGAACTAAACACAATGATTATTTAATTAAGATATTGTCATTTTTTCCATGCTTTAAAACAATGAATGAATTCTTTATTTTTGTTCTGTTGATAGTATTATACATTTTTAACAATTAAATATGTGCGTAAACTAAAAACACTGATGGAAATAAAATGCTACTTTATTCATACTTATAATTATTATTCGTATATTATTCGTATACCGTGTGTTAACCAACATATTAAGCTTTTTCCAGATACTGTTTGATTGGTTGGAACATGTGAAATTTACATTAAGCTTAAATGTGCATTCATCCAAATGTAATACCAGATTATTTACAGATTTACTGAAAGTCGCACCTCTCGAAATATGTGTTGATGTCGTTTAATTAGTTCGAAAAAAGTCGAAATTCGTTTGATCAGTTTTGCTGTAAAAATTATGAATATGATTATCTAGAAATTGTTTGCCCTGTTATGTCTGTAATACGCTAACACGGCCAGGGCTAATGAATAGAATTGATGGCGATATTGATATGGCCATTTTCAAATGAGGATGGAAGGGCACTGCTATGAGTCACAGATTTGACCAGAGCTTGCTCTAATTGTTGTCGGCTGATCCTTAACGAAATTGCTCCTGTTGAAAATGACCCAGCTCATTTAAGACTAAATGTTTTGAAACAAACATCAACCCGTACTTCTTTGATTTGTAATGGTAATATTAATGTGCGTTGGATGTCCGTATCGTGTAAAGTAAATTTTTTTTTTCTGAAATCGGCACGAAAGTTGCTAAACGCGGACTAATTTGAGCCACTAAAGTTTGATTTTAATGCCTAGGCATGAAAGTAAAACTTTGCTGTTTTCCCTTTCCATCAATGATCATAAAGCGCCTTGCTTTATTAATTTTTGAATCGGGAATTTTTTTTGATTAAAGCAAGTGTAATTTTTGTTAACTCGTCACAGCGACATGCACCCCCTAAACCAACAATTAATACAACTTGAAACGAATGTAAGTATGACATCAATTGAAACACTTTTAATTATGATCGCTTACTTTCATCATTAAAAATTCATCATCAGGAGCTTTTCGAAGGTAATCTGTAATCACCTGTGTTAATGGAAGTGGAATTCTAACACCTTATTAATCCTGTAAATTTATTCATTTGGAATTATAAAGCATGCAAATACAGATTTATTTCAACCCTGAAGTAATATTATGCAACGATTTTCCAAAACGCTGGCACAGCAGGCATCCACTTCGTTTTCTACAGTGTGACCAAGAATAAGGTATTCTGATCCCATTAATTACTCACAACATTAATAATTATTCATTAGTTTTTAGCGTTACTAACATTAGCATTAAGTACTTCTGTTTATAATTAAACATAGGTTGGGCTAATAAAACTTTGTTATTGTAGAAATTTTCTTTTAAATATTATTGTATAATGGTTTACTTGTTGATTCCATATTTTTAAAACAAGTTGGCGTCCGAGTATTTAACTATTAATTTCAGGAGGAAGCAACCCCGATTTTAAAGCGAACATATCTGGGTACATGTAAATATTTTTTGGTTAATAAGGCAAATCGATAATTTTACGAATCTGGCCCCCTTTAACCTATGACTAAGCAGAAGGCATTAAATCTTCCTGTTATTACCCTAACTGTTAAGTAGCTAAAATTTGTAGCCATGGGTGTAGAAGTATACGTATAGAACTGTAGGAGTTGTACACTAACTTTAAAGGCTTTACGCTGTCGTCCAAGCGTGAGACATCGATTTGCAATTATTAATGGCAGATATCTTCGCTTATATTTGTTGCAATTCCGAGTATTGTTTACAACTGTATAAAGGTATTGTAATATTTTGTATTTACGATTGTTGTAATTTTATTGCATTTTGTGTCCATTTGTATGTCCATTTATTACTATGTCGAATTATGTAGTAGATGCTCTTAGAAGTGATGAGTTATTAATGGTTCTGAGATATCGTAATATTGACGAAGCGGAAAATTTAATGGTTGATGAAAAGCGCAAATTATTACGACGTAAACTGAATTTGGAAAAGGTCGATTCAAAATTATTTGATTTTTACAAAAGTTGAAATAAATCGAAATGAAGAACTAGTTGGTTTAAAAGAAAAACTTACTCATATACAATCTTTAATAAATTTGTACCAAATTAATCCAACAAAAAGTGAATATCTCAAACTACATACTCGTCTTTTACATATTTTGAAGCGATTAAATTATACGGTGTTTGTCGATGAACATGTGCTTGTACGTGATCAATTACTTTCACTATGTAATGATAATATTGAATTGGTTGAATCAATTAATGATAACTTAGAATTAAGTAATGACACACAATATCTTTTCGATGGCAAATAATGAACCGATTAATACTTCAGTAAATATACCAACTGAAGATTTTTCAATTGTAATGAAGAATTTAAATATTTATAGAAATTCTATTCCTGTTGAGAAATTAAATCTTAAATTTAATGGTAGTGAAAAGAAGTTTTCTCATTTATACAAAGGTCTGAAGAATTAATGCTTGCACGTAATATTTCAAAGACAGATATGTTATTACCCGGAATTGATCTATTCATATGAAGGGTTTTGACGTGGTTTAGAGCCATTAGGTCTAAAATAAATTCGTGGGATGAACCTATTCTTAAATTAAAAAATGACTTTTTACCCGAAGGGCACTGCGAAGTTTTGCTAAATGAAATTAAAAACAGGAAACAGACTTTTGATGAAATTCCAACCATCTTTATTTCTGAAATGATTAATTTATTTTCTCAATTAGATGTTCCTCCTACAGAGGTTGAACAACGTAAGATTATTATGAAAAATTTACAGCCTTGGTATGCAACACAATTGGTTATCAATGTTACCAATATTTTTCATCTTGTTGAATTATGTAAAAAATTACTACAGGTTAAAGTACAAAACTCGAAATTTAAATACAATTCAAATTCAGATTTAAAAAACAACCTGAAAACAAATCAAAACCTTTTACTTCAAATCAAAACAATAAACCTAAAATTAATTTTACTGGTGCTAAACCGAAAATTTCGATTCCACTCTTAAAAATTCGAAAAGCAATACGGCTAAATCAACGACAACTTGTTTTAAGTGTAAACAACATACTATCACAACTGTGACAAACCTTTTGTTACAAATGTGGTCATTCCGACGTGACTTTTACTAATTGTCCAAAGTGAAATTTTTCGAAAATTTTTTAATTGGGAAATTTTCTGTTAGTCGACACGTTCCTAACAATTTTACAGGGACTGACAAACATGTTTAGAAAGAATGGTTGATTACAGTAAATAAATTTTATGGAACTCCAAAAATTTGTTCAAAATTTGTTGTAGACCTTCTATTAATTTTAAAATTTTTAACGACAATTTTGTCGCTTTATTAGACAGTGAGTGGAGCTAGTGTTACAATCCTAGGTAAGCCCTCAATGTTTTTAATTAACAAATATGATTTGAAATTAAATAGGAATTCACCTTTTTCATCATTAGTTATTGCCGATGGTTCTTTACAATCCATTCTGGGAAATATTGACTTATCTTTGACTATTAATAATATTACAAAAGGAATTTCAGTTATTGTTTCTGAAACTATTATCACTGTACTTACTTTGGGAATGGACTTTTGTCAATTATTTGAAATTAAAGCTGATTTTGGTGAAAATTCTATTATTGCAAATTCTGCAGAAAAAAGTTTTCAATGATTAAAAGTATCGACGATCTGAATATCGATCAAATTACTGAATTGAACCAAGTTATTGACCTTTTCAAAACTTTAGCAAATTCAAAATTGGGTAAAACCAATAAAATTTTTCATACTATTAATACTGGTGATGTCATACCAATTAAACAAAGAAATTGACAAAATGTTAGATCAAGGAATTATTAAACCCAGTTCTTCCCCTTGGAATTCTCCAATGGTTTTAGTTCGAAAGTAATCGGGCGAGTTTAGAGTCTGCTTTGATGCAAAAAAATTAAATTCAGTTACTAAGAAAGATGCTTACCCATTACCATTTTTAAACGACATTTTGGGTAAATTAAGAGGTGCTACGTATTTAACTTGAATAGATTTAAAGAAATATTTTTTGGAAAATTCCTTTAGACTCCGAAAGTTGTAAAAAAAACTGCTTTTACTGTTCCACGTAGAGGTTTATTTGAATATACCGTTATGCCAATGGGACTTACCAATGCACCCAGCACGTCACAAAGATTTATGGACTCCATTTTGGGCCATGATTTATCACAATCGGTTATTGTCTATTTAGATGACATTATTACATTTTCAAGTACATTTAAAAGAAATTTTGACAGCTTAACAATGCTAAATTAAATATTAATTTAGATAAATGTGAATTTTGTAAACCACAGTTATCATATTTGGGTTTTGTTATTGACAAAAATGGTCTTCATACCGATCCATCAAAAGTAGATGCGATTTCAAGATTTCCTCAAGCAAAAACTTTTACAGAAGCTAAACGATTTATCGGAATGTGCTCATGGTACAGGCGATTTATTAACGATTTTTCCACATTTTAGCTCCAATTGACAATTTGATTAAAGAAAAAAAGAAATCTCAAAAACTTTCATGGAAAACGAAGCTAATGATTCATTTTCAAAATTTACATCTTTATTAGTAGATGCTCCTATCTTGGCGAGTCTAGATTCTTCAAAGACATTTTATTTACAATTCGATGCCTCCAATTGTGGGATTGGCTGTGTTTTAACCCAAGGTGAGGGAGACGATGAAAAGGTTTTTGCTTACGATTCTCGTACTTTAAATAAAGCCCAGAAAAATTATTCTATTACTAAACGGGAATTACTAACTGTTATTTTTGGAATTCAAAAGCTTAAACCTCATATTGAAGGCACACGTCTTAAAGTAATTACTGATCAGCATGCACTAACTTGGCTCAATAGTTTAAAGATCCTTCAGGTCGATTAGCCGATGGAGTGTTAAACTTCAACAATTTGATTTTGAGATCATCCATAGGAAAGGTAAATTAAATGTTGTTCCTGACGCACTGTCAAGGGTGCCATTAGAAACGTTTAAAAAAATTCTGAATTATTTCCCGATTGGAGAATTGAAAACGATAAACCTTACAGATTTATTTCAAATGAGTTTAACATCGAATCCAATTTAGCGGAATGTAAATTAGTTGTTCCTAAATCTCAAAGGAAAAATATTTTGAAAAAATTTCACGGCGATCCTACATCAGCACATTTTGGTGTTTTTCAAAATTTTTCGAAAATTAAAGAATTTTATTATTGGCCAAAATGAAATCAGGTATTTCCGAATACATTCGAAATTGTAATATTTGTAATCAAAGTAAATCTTCACAATTTAATCATTATGGTTTTATGGGTAAAGAGAAGATTGTTTCTTTCCTTTTCAATGCATTTCAATCGATTTAGTAGGTCCTTTTCCCAGATCGAAAAGTGGTAATATTGTTTTACTGGTTGTTTGAGATTGGTTTACCAAATTTACTCTGATTGACCCAATGCGCAGTGGTACTGCTAAAGGCATTTGCCAATATATTGAAAATTATGTGCTTCTAGTTTTCGGTGTACCACAAATTTGTATAGTTGACAACGGGCCTCAATTTAAGGGCGCATTGTTTAAAAACCTATTAGAGCCTTACAAAATTCCATCCATTTGGTTAAATGCGAGTTACCATCCCCAAGTAAATTTTGTTGAAAGAGTTAATAAAGTAGTAGGTACTGCAATAAGATTATACGTGTAAGATAATCACAAAGAATGGGATGCTGATATTCACAAAATTGCCCATGCTCTTCGTAACGCTGTTCATGAGTCGATTAAAAGATTTTAAAGAGGGTGATTTATCAATGAACAACCTAAATCTTACAATTTGCGACGTCGTCAATTCAAATTAAACGTAGGCAATCTAGTTTTGAAAGAGAACTTTACTTTATCTGATGCGACGAAAAACTATAGTCAAAAGTTAGCTCCAAAATTTACTGAAGCAGAAGTTACTGAAGTGTTAGGTTCAACCACGTTTAGGTATATTTCATGTTAAAGATTTAAAACTACATTAAATCGGAATTATTTCTCAAAGTAATTTAATTTTAATTTTGTTTTGTGCTCATTTCGCATACCATGTATTTTATTTTTACCGTTTAGCATGGTTGGTGATATTTAGATCACATTGTGTAACTGATTTTGCCGATTTTTGGGGACCTTAGTGCTCAGGTAAATTATTTTCTTTCATTGGATTTACAATTGCTATTGTTACAATAGTGAAAATTGAGGTAACTACTTTGAGTTTACCTCTGTACGTTAATTGACGTAAAACTTTCAAACTCTGAACCGTTGGTAAGAATACTAGAAATGTTTAAATACGTATCTGTTTTTGATTCGAATTAATTTATTTTGGTTACCCAAAAATTGTTTCAAAATTCTAGCTTTTGATGATTCATGATTTGCCCAATGTTCTAGACTTAGACGGTGCTTTGTGTACTTAGGTTCACATCGTGTTAACCTCGTCAATAGATCACATCCTAACCATGACTTCCTGATTATGACACCGGAGTACTTTTGGGTGGTGTTATGTATGTGTTCGGAATAGAGTGCACAATTCAATCCATTTATACACCGTGACCTGGTAAAGGCTTTGATATACCCATTTTAACTTATTTAACAAGACGTGACTGTGGGTGTTTTGTGTTGACGTACCCAGGGGGCTGCAGTTGAGATCACCGGGGAAGAGTATTGGAACCACACTCTCTCGGCCTCGATTTTCGCGATTTTTATGGTTTGTGTTTGAGTAAGTTTGACTTTTGCATGGAGTGTCATTTTGCGTGATTTTTATCGTAGCCAGGAAAACTATTCCTGGGTTTCCCGCCCTCTGACACTTCAGGTCATGGTTGGTTTCTGTTCTCTTTACGTTAGTTCAATTTTTGTTACTGGTTTCTCATTTTGCTCCCCTGGTGAACGTTTGATTCACAAACCCACCAGCTTAAGGTTTGAATGACCTTATTTTAGGTTTTGGATCCAATAGTTTCAACTAATGGCGTGCGCGGGCGGTAGCGCGCCATTAGCGTTTGATGAAGTTGCGAGAGATCTTTCCTGACCAACATCACCGCATTTTCCGTACTTCTTCCTACATTTAGGGTAAGATTTTGTTCTATTTGATCATTTATTTAGAATTTAGTATTACCATTTTGTATTTCTGCTTGAATTTTAATTAGCTTAAATTTTTCTATTATTTCATCAGATTTTATTATTATTGGTGGTTGAAATCTCCGATTCCAACTTTTATGGGGGGGGGGGAGAGGGGGGGGGGTGTAACAAACTTTGAACGGGTTGTTCATAAAATTTACGTTTATTTAGGCAACTTAACATGCATTGCGTGCAGCATGTGTTGCACATCTAGTTGCATAAAAACATGCACTTAATTATTTTAATTAGAACTCGTACGCATATTGTTCGCACATTCAGCTACTAGACATGTTCTAGCGCAATAGACGACCTTAGCATCGTTTTTTGGTTGAGTTAAGAAGGTGAATGTAGCATCCATTTTTGCTCTCTTAAATATTTTTTATTAAAAGTGCTATAAATTTTATAGTGAGTCATTTAAGTAATTTTACAATGTTTCAGACGTTTGCTTTTTTTTTCAGACACTTTTTATACTTTCACGTTTACTTTTTATTTTTACTTTAACTTCACCTTTACTGATTACAATTAATCAAGAGTGAGGTAATCACTTGCGTTAATGGAAGTGGAATTATAACACCCCTTAATCCTATAAGTTTATTCATTTGAAATTATAAAGCATACAAATACAGATTTATTTCAACCCTGCAGTAATATTATACAACAATTTCCAAAACGCTAACTCAGCAGACATCCACTTCGCTATTTACAGTGTGACCAAGAATAAGGTACTCTGATTCCATTAATTACTCACAACATTAATAAGTATTCATTAGCATTGACTTTTCTGTTCATAATTAAATACAGGTTGTGCTAATAAAACTTTGTTATTGTAGAAATTTTCTTTTAAATATTATTGTATAATGGTTTACTTGTGTGTTCCATATTTTTAAAACAAATTGGCGTCCGAGTATTTAACTATCAGTTTCAGGAGGAAGCAACCCCGATTTTAAAGCGAAAATATCTAGGTAAATATTTTTTTGGTTAATAAGGCACATGGATAATTTTATGAACCTGGCCCACTTTAATCTACGACTGAGCAGAAGGCACCAAATCTTCTTGTTATTACCCAAACTGTTAAGTAGCTAAAATTTATAGCCATGGGTGTATAAGTATACGTATAGAACTTTAGGATTTGTACACTAACTTTGAAGATTTTACAAATCATTTACTTCGCTTCTTGTAAACACTCTGGGCTTTTTTGATTGGTATCCTGTCGATTTTCTTTAAGGTACGCTTTCAATTCTAGAAAATTACCTATGTTTAACTTTTCTTTTACCAAAGCTTTTAGCATTGAGTAAGTACTTCAAAGAGTCGATTATTTGCATCTCTGACTGCCTTTTGCAATGTGTACCAGAAGAACGTCTTCAGTGACTTGTTTAACTTTGTTTATGCTGCACCACGTTTTAACCATTTCATATTCTTTCTCATACCTCTGCCTTGATTTGTCTGGAAGTAATACCGCCACAGCAGCCGTTGCAGCTTCCGTTATATTCATTTCAACATTCATGGGACGAATTTTTGAAAATTATTTTTCACTACTCAAGCAGACAGGCTGTAGGTATGGCCATTGCTACAGTTAGAGAATCGCTAATGCAAAGATTCGTAGCTAGTTATATTGTACTTGAAGCCAGTACAAGGGAGGATTACATTGCAAACCATGTAACAGCCCATTATACAATCCTCAACCCAATACACCAATAGCAATTACATATTTTGACGGGACTCACTACTATATATCAAACAGTAATAACTTTCGCATCAACAAATCTTACAACGCGCATAAGAGTGGCCACTTGGTAAAACCGACTCTCATTGTAGCTCCAGACGGATATATACTAGCAATCGCGTTCTTATGTTAGCGCAACTGCTGGCTCAAGCAATTACTGGAAAAAGCGAGCCAGCAATTTCAACGTGGAAGAAAATCTTCGTAGACAGAACGCTCGTTGGGTTCAAACCAATGAGCATGATTTAGGGGACTACCCTCATCCCACTTTGGATTATCTTCGAGAGCTCACTGTAGGGGTATACCAAGTTAATCTGGCCCCAACTTGCATTCAAGATAAATTGAAACGAGATGAAGAGGAATTCCATATAGATTCTCTTAATAATGAACCCGATTTTATAAGAATTAGACATTTTTCACACATCAATTGTGGAATGCTTACTACTGTACGTCCAAATCAGATGCAAGAACTCTTGGAACATGTGCACACATTGCAATTATTTTGTGGTTTTTGGGGCATGGGCGTTATAAAAATGATTTTCACTATCCAAAATCGGCTTTTTTGGATAAGATATTGGACGCAGCTAATAGAGCTCAACAACATTGCGAATAATAACAATTACTTATGTTGTTTGGAGTTAATAAATGATTTCTATAAACTCTTGCACGTTACATTTAAAAATAGCACTTTCACTTTCACAACTTTGGTGAGCTGTAACGCAAAAACTGTCCGTTTCTAGACCTTCTGCCTATGGTAGTCTTCTATTAGAACCTTACAATCTACAACATATAAAAAATTTACCCAAATCCACAAAAAGCCATTTCCTATTTAAGTGGTGCGGGGTCCTTTGTGGGATATGAAAAAGGTGAAAACGGAAAGATAAGCCAGCTATTAATATAATAGTTTGATAAACGTATAAAGCCATCTATAGAATCTGATTTTAGTAAAGAATAACTGGAAACTTAATAGATCAAATATTATTAACCTGTCTTGAAGATGACAAATTAGAACACCTTATAATGGTCGAATGCTAACAATGATGAATGCCATTATCAAGAGAACAAATTTAAGAAAATTTAATCAAATTATGAAGTAAGTGCAAAGTTATGGAAAACTTTAATTTGAAACTTGACATACCAATTACAGATCTAACCAAATCTAACAAAGAAATAGGTTTTATTAATAATTGTTAGTATACAGTGAAAATACAGTGTAGTACGTTTAGTATGACATGTAGTTTAACTACATATGTTAAAGTGTTATAATGATTTGGTAGCATAAGATTTAATTGTAAAGCATTCATATCAAGGTCTAGGAAAGAACACAGCAAAAACTCGACATGTAAAAAGCTAAAATTAAGCTTAAGACGTAAGATGGTGCTTTTTTTTAACTATAAGGTGCCAAAACCTATTTAAAAGGAGACATCCTTATTATCAAATTGAATGCCATAATTTAAAATATTTAAAGCATGCGCAGCTACCGAAGAGTCCCTTTGGTAGTTCTAATCAACAAAATCTCAATTGTTCTTTAAATCTTGCCTCAAAGTTACGTTTTGTGGTTCTAGTGTATACTTTTCCACAAGAACTAGATAACTTATACACTGCGGAAGATGACTGTGGATTTTTAAGATCCATAGGTGACATTAAATGTTTAAAAACAGTCCTAATGCTATGAGTAATTAGGAATTTTTCAATTGTATCTGGTGTATAAGATTATTAATATTTATGTTAATATCTATCAGCTTGTAATCATTTTGTTAAATAATTTAACAATTACGTAGTTATAATCAAAGATCATGTTAAAAACCCTTTCTGTTATATTGGAATGGATCTTTAATTAGTAAGTCAAGCTTCTATTTGCTAATGATTTTATCAATTTCACAACTTTACACTTACATCATAATTTTATTAAATTTTGTGAAATTTGCTCTTTGATTATGACATTTTTCCTGTTAGCTTCCGATCGGTAGAGGGTGTTCTGGTTGTGATCTTCAAGGCAGTTTAATAATGTTTAATTTACAAAGGACCTAGTCATTTTTTACCAAAATTAAGTTTCATAGCTGGCTTAATAAGTTTATCAAGCTGTTATATTAATAGGGCGCTTTGATATTTTTGATATTTTTCGTATTTGGTAAATTTGTTCTAATATCTCAAGCAATTCAGATATTGCCATTCCGAGGAAGATAAATTTATATAAAATATAAATAGCAAAAGTACACCATTTAAGAAACCCAAAAGCCATGTATTTTAATTATGTATAATAAAGGCGAAAGTTGATATTTTCATAACTCGGTCCTTTACAGGGAGGAAACTGATCGTTTTATTACACAATTTGAAAAATTAAAATAAAACGCGCAGCACAATTACTCTTATCACTTACATACATTTTGGTATGTTTTGTATAATCAGTTATTACACAGAAACCTTCGCGGGAGTTTACTCACCAATTTCACACATACATTCGTTTTTATACATGCAGAAAAAGACAAGCTAGTCATATTTATAGAAGAACTGAAAATGCTCTTCTGCATAATAAAATACATGTGAATAGGAAGTCATTAGATAAAACTGATAGACATCTTTTATATTTACATTTAGAAATTTCATCTATATTAAATAGAGAGGATTGAGATAAAATGGATTCATTAACCTTTAAATTTATGGAAATAGACGTTGAATAAAAAAACAGTTATAAACGTTTCTGATCATATTTTTTCAGATGATGCTATTAAAGCGCCGGATATTTTGCGATAACACCAAGAGTAATGCACCGTTTGAAAGTATAATCTCCAATGTTGAAAATTGTATTAAGTCTTTACCTTTTGATGTTGCAAATGAAGTTAGATGTAAAACCGATAACATATTGCGTATAGCAAACATCCAAAGAGCAACTTATCCTTTCTACAGCGCCGTGCTTTATATGATCTTAAACGTAAATTACTTAAATATAATATTACAATCAGATAAAGGTAGTGCAACTGTTATATTATATATTCAACATTAAAGTAAAACAACTGTGGAACCACAGGGTTATTGTGAACTACCAAAAGATCCTTCAACAAAGCTCCTTTGAAAACTAAAGAACTTATTAAATTAAATTAACTCTGAAGCTCTTCCACCAAAACTATATCGTTTACCAAACATACATAAACCTAATGTTCCTTTAAAGGTCTAGTGCAATGGGTTCTCCTACATACAATACTGCAAAACATTTTACATTTTTATTCCAACCACATAAGAGGTTAATGTAATGGTCAGTTTTGATGTTTCAATCTTTATAACGGTCCCTCCACAGAAACTATTAAACATATTGATCATATTTTTCTTTCAGCACTGTCGTACTACGGTTTATTTTGAGTGGAATATAGATGGTGTAGCAATAAGTAGCCCTCTTAGTACTGTTGTAGCTAATTTTTGCATGGAAAAATTTTAAACAGTCGCGTGTGTGCATGAATGTTTGTTAATAACTACAATAACTCTGGAACGATCAAAGGTACTTACTTGAAATTCTGTCTTTACTCTTTATTTTATTTCTCCTGGAGTTAATTAGATTTTGGAAGAAATGTAGTGGCGGCGAGGGGGTTTGCTATGGGTTGATTTTAGTTTTTATCAAATATTTCTGAAACAGAGGTATATTTCAAAAATACAAAAATACTGACATATAAATCTACAATTCTTAAATGAATTATGTTCTATAAAGTAATTTCATACGAGGCGTAATGAGGCGACAAAAAAATTTCTAAGGTGGCCATTTTGTAATATTTGAATAACGATCGATTATATAAGAAAATGTGTGGACATAAGTTTTGAAGATAATTTACTTTTACATAAATTTTCTCAACAAAGATTCTTAATTCGGATCCAAATATTCGTTAAAAATTATTTAAATATGATTAAAAATGCGTAAACTGTATTACCCATGTTTTTAGAAGCGCCGGCTTTGGAGATGTTTTCAAGGTAGCATCCATATGCCAATTAACCTCTATCTGACATGAAAGTTTAAACGTCAATCTGGCATAAATTATTGCTGTTTTTACAATGTTTCCTGCTTTCATTATGAACGTACTAATAATAATAATAATAATTTATTACAGAAAGGGAATCCCAAGACCAACACTACTCATAAGTCTACAAAATTAATATCACTAGATATGTAACTATATTCTCGAGATCTGTTAATGACAGCGAGTTGCGGTAAAGAGCGTTGGATTTAACATCGACGTTTGGACGTTTTTTTTTCTCGCGCTAATGTGATAAAATATTACCGAATTCTTTGATATAATTAAATCCTCTAGGTTAAGGAAATCCTACAGATTTTACATTTCTACTAGATATTTGCTCTTATGCAAAATATCGAAGCACAAACAGAAAACATTTGGTTTTATTAAAATTAAACTATATTAACTCAATTTTTTCAAATAGCAATACATACTAAATTATTTATCGTTGAAAGTGTCTTTGCAAACTCTAATCATTACCAATTATTATTAATTTTATTAAATACATAAATAAAAAGTTTACCTCGAGTAGGATTTGAACCAACGACCTGTACTTTGCTGGAGTACCGCGCTAACCAA
Organism: Vesta saturnalis; assembly: GCA_036346205.1. Classification (NCBI taxonomy): domain Eukaryota; kingdom Metazoa; phylum Arthropoda; class Insecta; order Coleoptera; family Lampyridae; genus Vesta; species Vesta saturnalis. The sequence continues at coordinate 211,312 of JARFJB010002383.1, read as the reverse complement.
CTGCGCCATCAAGGTTCAATCCCCAATCGATGTAAACTTTGTCTTTATGTATGTAGAACTGATGTAAATTCTAAGTACAATGAGATTACTATCAAATTACTTATATTAATGGAATGTGAGCCTGCAATATCGCAATGATTCACACATACCAAAGCAACTTGGCTAATATTAAATTATTATAAGGTTTTGTTATGAACGAATAAGTCCAAATTTACCTTTGGACGTTCATAACAAAAACTTATAATAATCTATGCATTACCGTTTACAGTTTGAAAAAATATTCACATGTTCTTATTTTATACCCCAAAATGTGTGTTAATGTAATTTTCTTAATTTTTTTTCTAATTTTGGCAGATTATTATTTAAAAATGTTGAATCGAATGGTGCGACAACAAAATAAAAATTTTGTCTATACAGATTAACAGATAATCTATTCAATTTATTTTACAAAAGTAAAGAAGGATGTGATGTGCATAATCCTATTCTTAGTTAGTCAAATATGAAAATGACTTAGCGAGCCATAGATCTGACAAACTAAATTTGCAAAACAATTTAATTGTCACTGTAGTATTGTCAAACTAATAATTGTTGTTTGTTAAGTACATGTAAGGTTACAGCAAGAAAAATGGTCGTTTATAGCAATAATGGGAAGACTGATAAGTTTGAAATTTATATTCAGTGTGAGAAAAATGCTAAAGCTGCTGAGAAGGCGTGTACTTTAAGATTTCCTGATCGAAACCACCCGTCAATAAAAATTGTTTCGCTTTACGGAGACTAATTTGCATCAACATGGTTTCTTCGAGCAAACAAAGAAAATACGAAAAATCAACAGAAGGGCGATAAAGGAGGTAAATACTATCGTTACATTAGCTTCGGTAGCCGCCAAACTAAATACCTCCATTCAAGCTTAGTTCTTGCCCACCGGGTGATTGTTTTAGACCAGTTCCACTGCGAAGTTGGTGTGTAAAGTTTTTGGACATCTTAGGCTCCAAATAATAACACCGTAAAATCATACACATAGTTTGTGATTGTGGCATGCTTCGCTCGTATAAATATCCAAAATCTACGGAACGCTCTAATTATTACTTGAATGTCTACAACTATACCTGCTGTCATCCAGCATAAAAGAAATTTTTAGTTTCAGAAAGTACTTTATTACAAAATCGTGTCTTTTAATTGTTAAACCAAGTTGTGTCCCCTGGAATTTTAATGAAGTGAGCTATCTAAAAAGTTCTCTAAACCGGATTACCTAACTTCCTTAATGTGGTATTTGTCGAACTAAGAACAATTCTTCACAAGATGATTTTTGAAGCGTTACCCTAGTTTCAGACGATTTTGTGCAGTGGATGTTGTTGCTTAGCCAGTTTTACAGTGACGGGGAGTGAGGTATGTTGTATAACAAATTAGCATTTACACTCCAACCTACATGTACATGCGTCTGCTTCTGCGTCTGCGTCTGCGTCTGCGTCTGCTTCTGCGTCTGCTTCTGCGTCTGCGTCTGCGTCTGCGTCTGCGTCTGCGTCTGCGTCTGCGTCTGCGTCTGCGTCTGCGTCTGCGTCTGCGTCTGCGTCTGCGTCTGCGTCTGCGTCTGCGTCTGCGTCTGCGTATGCGTCTGCGTCTGGGTCTGCGTCTGCGTCTGTGTCTGTATGGGTGTGTGAGTACGTTGCTTATGTGTGTCGGAGGAGGTGCATGACTGCGTGCGTGCGTGTGTTCGTGCGAGTTTGTGGGTAAGTGATTGTGTGCGTACTCGCGTACGCTTGTGTGCATGAATGTATGTTAATACCCACGATAACTCAAGAACGATCAAAGGTACTTACTTGGAATTCTGTGTTTAGGCTTTAGTTTGTTTCTCCTGGAGTTAATTAGATTTTGGAAGAAATGTAGTGGCGGTGAGGGGGTTTGTTATGGGTTGATTTTAGTTTTTATCAAATATTTCTGAAACAGCGGTATATTTCAAAAATATAAAAATACTGACATATAAATCTACAATTCTTAAATTAATTATGTTCTATAAAGTAGTTTGATACGAGGAGTAATGTGGCGACAAAAAATTTCTAAGGTGGATACTTTTGTGATATTTGAATAACGATCAATTATATAAGGAAATGTGTTAGACATGAGTTTTGAAGATAAGTTATTTTTACATAAATTTTCTCTACAAAGATTCTTAATTCGGATCCAAATATTCCTTAAAATTTACTTAAATAGAATTAAAAATGCTTAAACTATATTACCCGTGTATTTAGAAGCGCCGGATTTGGAGATGTTTTCAAGGTAGCATCTATACGTCAATCAACCTCTATCTGACATGAAAGTTTAAACATCAATCTGGCATAAATTATTGCTGTTTTTATAATGTTGCCTGTTTACATTATGAACGTACTAATAATAATAATAATTTATTACAGAAAGGGAATCCCAAGACCAACACTTCTCATAAGTTTACAAAATCAATATCACTAGATATGTAACTACATATATTGAGATGGTTAGAGATAAGATTAATACAGGGGCAAGAGTAAATAAGCTTATATTCTATATAGTGGGCAAATTTAGATAGACTAGAGTATATTTACACTGTATTTTAATAAGTAAAGTAATAGACGAGTGAGAGAAATTGGTTTTGATTTAACGAAACAGGCTTGGTGGAATTTGCACAAGTTTGTTTATTCATAAAAAGCAATGGGCTATATAAGGAGCATGTGAGGAAGGTCAGAAGGAGTGATATTTGTGAGTACGATTAAGTTCGTAGAACATATTTCAGTAAATTCACAATTTATTCAAAGTATTTATGCAATTTAGAAACTTTACAGATATTTATCACATGAAGTAGATTTATAATAATATGTAGAACATGTATCGAGTAACAATGCAGGAAAGATATAAAGTTTAAGAAAGGGTTATAATACGAACATGGTTTAGTTATCATTCACAGACAAAGTGTACAAAAAGTGCAAGAGAAGTGGCAGTGCGCTGTAAACATTAAATAGAACATGAACAACATTTCTACGTTGCGATATTTAACATGGAAATACTTTTTGTGTACAAAATCTGCATAAGTGTGTTAAACAATATGGATTTATGAATTGACAAAGGTTTAGACTATACAGTGAAAGTAAACAGTATTGATGTTAAAGACAGTTATAACAACATCATAAAATAACATCTCAAGAAATTTGGACGTTGTAAACGCAAGTTATGAGTATAATTGTAATAAATTAGGTTAAGTTTTAATTTTAAGGATTTTGCAAATTTATAGTGATTGTAGGATAATTTAAGCATAAAATAAATTATAAGAGTAATAAATAGAAGGTTTCCCTCGTTTTCATAAAGGAATTTACAATGTACAAGGTGTATGAAAATAAAATTAGAAAAGTGGGGTTAACTACATAAATTTCCAATATGAAAAAGGATTTTTTGTTAAAATTAAGTTACATGATTTGAAATAAATGTGTTCCAATACAGTTTTTCGTGTAGATTACGAATATGTATTTAGTTTAGCTGTAAAATATAGTTTCTTAGATATAAGTAAATTTGTCAAATTGCACAGTGTTGAAGCAATCCAGGGCTCGTGAGATATCGTTTTTTTGCGGAATTCTCCCCTAATTCCAAATCTGTTTTCAAAAAGTAAATCCGAATTTTTTTAAGAAAGTTATAGCATAATTCGTATTTTAGTTAAGTTTTCAATTTTGTTTAAACCAATCAGAGGCTTGGATACTTTGTGTGTGGTACAGAAAAAGTTGAAATTTTGGTAGCTAACAGAAAAGTATAAAAGGAGTTGCTCCTGATTTCTCGCTCTCTTACAATTTTTAATTTTTATGACTAACAAGTAAAAGTGTTAATAGTGTTGGTGTTAACATGTAAGTTTTAAATTACGTTAATATTATCGGAATTTTGAAACGTGGTCAGTGAAGAGTCGAGACTTCAGTAACAATTGTTTTTAACCTACGATTAAATTTAAAAGCTAGGTTGTCGATTATAATAAATTTGTTTCGATTCGATTACGTGTTCATATTTCGGTTGATGTGTTTTTGTTTTTATTTTTTTTTATGTCAATAAAATTAGTCAGTTCTCTGGAGTTGATGTTTATTTTTTTTTCGAAGCGATGCATAGTTATTAATAAACTAAATTCCATAACGGGATCTAAAACAAAAGTGAAATTAAATAAAATTTATATGAACTTAAAATATAATTTTTAAATCGAAAAATTTGGGAAACATCTAAAACAACATATAATTAATATACGATTTAAAACACAGCGCTTAATTGAAAGTATATAAGCAATTTTACGTAACATTACAATTACCGAAGAAAAGTCGTTCAACAATTTGTAATTGGATGAAGTATGGAGATCGATGCAGCACCATTGTGAACAACAAAGCAGTATCATCATCTATACATGGGAAGAAGTCTACCTACGATATTAATATGGAACCAGCCAAATGAAACATCTTTGGGAATATGCAGATACACATGTGAGTGAGATTTTATTATCATAACCCATGTTCGTGCGACAACATGGTATAAATATCTGTAAGGAACCGTTATTGTTATCAACATTTAAATTTTAATTTTTAACAAAACATAATTGAACTTACATATTTAAGATCTTTTATTGACTTTTTTGACAGGCTGCATATTAATTCAGTTAGGACGCTACGCATGCGTTACATATATGAGATAATTTGAGCTAGTTCGGTGCAGTATAATTTGATTAATTTAAAATAAGATTATTATATTTATACTTTATTTTTATGTATTTAGCCATTTCAATATATGTATATATATATATATATATATATATATATATATATATATATATATATATATATATATATAGAGAGAGAGAGAGAGAGAGAGAGAGAGAGTCATTCAGAAAACATGTCCACTCCTAGCTTTCTTGAGATCTATTAATTATAGCGAGTTGCGGTAAAGAGCGATGGATTTAGCTTCGTCATTTGGACGTTTTTTTTCTCGCGCTAACGTGATAAAATATTACCGAACCCTTTGGTATAATTAAATCCTCTAGGTTAAGGAAATCCTACAGATTTTACATTTCTACTAGATATTTGCGTTTATGCGGAATATCGAAGCACAAAGAGAAAACATTTGATTTTTTAATAAATTAAACTGAACTAACTCAATTTTTTCAAATAGCAACACATGCTAAATTATTCATCGTTGAAAGTGTCTTTGTAAACTCTATTCATTACCCATTATTACTAATTTTATTAAATACATAAATAAAAAGTTTACCTCGAATAGGATTTGAACCTACGACCTGTACCATGATTGAGTACCGCGCTAACTAACTGCGCCATCAAGGATCAGGATTGGGTGGAGAGGATGCCTTGGTGTTCTCGTTAGGTTTGCTGCGAAAGTAATATTAACGGCGTATTCACCAGACAGTTAAATATAATCTTAACATAAAGAAAGAAAATGAAAGTTAAATAAAAATACAGGAATATTTTGAGTACGTTCCTAATTGGTAGAAAACGGAAGAGGGTATCTGGTTTTATACAGTTATCGTAACGTTATTTCGTGTTGGAAATATTTTTAAAGAGATAAGACAGAGGTGAATAGTTTTAGTACCTGTTCTCTAGGTCGTACAAAAAATCAATAGTTTTAAAGTGATATTCTCGGGGTCTATTTAAACAATTTTTATGACAGAAATTTTACTCCTATCTAACTAATATATTTACAGCGGTTTATTAACGAATAGTTAGCCTTTTTATTAGTATTGGACACTAATTACGGGTAAATATTTTCTAATTATTTTTCGTAACTAGTAGAGATTTTAATGCAAGAAGTTTGCGGTGCTTCCTCTGACCTTATTATTTTTCTTAAGATACAATAGGCAATGGAAATGATTGTGCAGAAGATGGATATTTGGTAGTTCTCTGACTCGCTGACGGTGTAATGTATTAAAACCTTCGTAAATGTTCCGTTTACAGGAGTATTTATTTATACAGGGCGGCAGGATAACTAAACGTTTTACGGATTTTCTTATTAACACTGTTTAAACCAGGCTTGAGTCTTTAATCTAGGTCGCTACGGGTGTGCTGCTATAAATACGGTTTAATTCAGATCAGAAATAAACTGCTAGAATTGGATCTGGTGGTTACGTTAGGGTAGAGTTTAATACTCCCTTATTTTACATACCCTTTTGCCAGACTCTGTCGCAATTTACGGAACGGTGTTGACCGAAATATTTGACTAATCGTGGGCGGCTATGTGACTTTCAACTCTGCATGTTGTCTAAGTGGCCTGGGGCGGTGTGTTTGTATGAGTTGGTGTATTATTCTGTGCCGAGTATCGATTAATTGATTCTTGACTGTCAGCACGTTACGCTGTTTAATCGCCACCCTGGGATCGGAAGAATTTAGGCAGACAGCCTTTCTGTCCGGCTGTGTATGTAGAAAACTACGTCAGAAATAAACACCCGACGTGGCGTTGTCCAACAATGTATGTGTAGGGTTTTAAAATAAAGGTTACATGCAGGTAACGACATATCCAAGTAACAGCAGGCCCGCGTTGGTTGATGTATTCTAAGGCGGGCGGAGTAAAGTGAACGAAATAAAGAATGATAATAGAAGACGCGGTCGGTAACGCGGATCGCCGTTTTATTGAAATATGTGGAAAGCAAGGACTTTTTGTGGTCATGCAAATTCAGATATTGGTTCTTGGGTAATTAGTAGGATTGGAGGTACTCTGGCTTAGAAAAATTCTTAATGCTTATGGAATAACGTCGGAGGGGATAAAGATTCATTATTTCGGATTACTGCAATCTAATTAAAATTGTGTAATTTACAAATAATTAATTAAAAACATTTAGTAAAGGATCCTGGTTCTTTACAGGTCTAAGTTTATTAGGAATTAGGAATTAGAAGCTTATGTTGGTCCTTTTCTAGATTATTTACTTTGTGTAGTTAGTTACAGTGATCATACTGGGGAGCCGTATTCCAAATATGAACTCACAAGTGAAAAATAAACAGATTTTACTATTAACGGACTGCAACACCACGAGAAAAGTGATTCCAGACCTTTTTGCAATTCCCAACAATCCCTGAAACTGTTGAGAGATTCAGAATTCACATTCAGTTAGTAGTTAAATAAAGGTGGCGGTCACCTACGCTAGTCTTATTAACTTGGTTGCTATGGTAACGCGAACGAATGTATAGAGATTATTGTTTTATCGTCTTACTAGTCAGAACAAGAATAACCGCTTTCACTATAACGAATAAAAACTATTTGGTAGATTATTACACCGAGTGAGTTTTGATAGTATCGAGATATAAAATTCATACAACTTAAAACAACATTTATAATAAATTTCTCACAGGAGATGAAAAGAAGGAATAGAGTACATATTTATTAATAAATGGTCATTAAAACGATCTTGCATAAACTTTTGTAGGTACTTCGGGCACGAACAACGTTTACGGACCTTACGAGTTAACCCCACGCTTGACGGTTCGGACTCTTTCTTACCCGTTGCGGTCTATAAATGCATATTTTACGCCCTTGATATATAAATAACTATTTAATCGTTTGTAAATAGTAGGATATGTAAATACTTAAAGGCATGTTGTATATCATTAATGACCATGAAAAATACTGAAGGGGCACACCCTGTGCACTAAATGTTACACACATTGGTTGAGAAATAAAAAACCTTAGCCCCTAAAGAAGTAGATCACCGATACCAGTGACCAATAATTTAACTAATAAGAATCTTACCATAGGAATTGCATCGTTATCCTATAAAATTATTATTAGTTCATTTCTTTTAATTTCCACTTTATGGGTTGGAAGGTAATGTATTGTTCCACACCGGAACAATACAATTTATAGAAGCGGGCGGTTTTGGTATTTTTTGTCAAGTTAGCATCTCTTGTTTACCTCTACTTGACGTGAACGTTTAAACTTCTTTCTGACGTAGATTATTATTGTTGCTTTACAATGTTACCTATTTTAATTATGAATATATTACAAGGGAGGTTGCATAATTATTATGCTACAAAATGCATTGTTTCGCGTCTTAATTTTCACTTTGTTGGTTTAAAGGTCGTGTGTTGTTTCACACCAGATATTTTTCTAAAACCTCTGCAAGCATAGTATCTTTTTGATTTTCCACTCTAGAAATGGAAGTTAATGGCCTGCATAATTTGAGTATTTAAATAATACGGATACAGAAAAACATTTATTTACGGTATATTTTCTACATGTACCATTATTGTAAAAGAGAAATACTTATGTTTTCTTATGTATTAAAACATTTACGCTCGCCTGTCAAACTTTGAGATCGAGTTGAAAAAACAGCATTTTATTCTCTATTTGTAAAATAATTATTGACTACATTTGCAGAATATCTAAAAATGTTGTAATTATGTTATAATAATACCAAACACCAAGGAAATCGAGCATGACAGTTGTGAGAAGGAACAAAGGATTTATAGAAAATGGTGCAAGTTTGGGGTGTTGAATAGATTCTTTCTTTACACATTTTGTGCTCAAACTTGATTGCGAGTTCCCTTATTTGAGTCCTTTCTCTTGTATGTTTGTTGTGTACCATTTTTCTGAATGTTTTAGTTTCCTGGATACATAATCTTAATTGTTTTTTTGGGGTTTATAGGGGTTTGTTGTTTTAGGGGTTGCGCGTTTATAAGTGAGGATGTTGAGTAACATAAACAATTTTTAATAGCAAATATTAAAGATCTGTTTATGTGCAGATTTCATAATCCATTTTAGTCAGACTTCAAACTGCGTGTCAACTACTAGTTATACTGAAACATGGTGCTACTAGCTTAATTAGCTTTTCAAATGACATCACAAGATAGTGCTGCGAGCTGCATGTTAAATATTAGTTACACTACAACGTACTTCTACTAGCTTGGTTATATTTTAAATTAGATCACAAGATGGCGCTAAAAACTGTATGCTCCTAATTTATCACAAGGTGGCGTTACATTTACTTTTGCGTGTGTTGATTATATTCGAAGGTGCTGAAATAAAAAGAAGCTTTATGCATGCGTATGTGTTATAACTAATTTTTAAAAATATGTAAATTACGTAACTAGCTTCTAACAGGTTGTTACTAAATAAAACCTCACGCTGAAAACAATAGCGAAAGGTGTATAGAATTTTCTCCAAAACCAGTTCCTACAGTTCCAGATAGAGGATTAGGATGCTAGACTAAGGTTTCTGAACCGTAATACTGTACCAATGTACTGGATCAAGATACTGGACAAAGACGCCAAACGAGGGTGCAGAAATAGGATGCTGAAAAGCGATGCTGAAACAAGATGATAATTCAGGTTCCCGTACAGACACTTGGCTAGGATGCAGGGTTCTGGATGCTACGCCAAGACACTGTACCATTGACTGAACCAAGATGTCAAAATGACTTTCAAAATGAAAGACCAAAAATGATTACCCCCTTTGAGATATCCAGCCTGTATGAGATAAAAGCCCGTTAGATAAGATGATAGGAAGTGGGGGATGAGAGTTTAAATAAAGCGATGAAAGGCTTACTACAAAAGAAGACAATAATCAAAATTAGCCAGAACCTTCTGAAAATGTTGGTGATGGAAAACAGATGACGAAGAAGCTGTTGGAAAAGCACACGCACACGCACACGCACACGCACACGCACACGCACACGCAGACGCACACGCACACGCACACGCACACGCACACGCACACTCACACTCACACGCACACGCACACGCACACGCACACTCACACGCACAATCACACACACGCATACGTACACGCACACGTACACGCACACGAACATGAACACGTGTACGTGTTCTATACTTGAGCAGCCCTAAAGTGCTTGTAGCGCCCAATAATTTAACGGCTTTCCCATACCATGCACCTGTTTAATTACCGTTGATAATAGCTGCTAATGAAAGTCTCGCTCTAGTAATATGTTATATACGATTATATATCTAAATAATGAATCGGTGTCATACGATTTTGTAAGGTTTCTAATAGTTTATTGATAGGACACATTTTGAGACCTTTTGGAAAACTTTATGCTTTGCAATTAATTATTAATTCTAATTTGATTTTTTACAGAATAAATGTTTCTCTCGTTGTAAAAACTAACTACATGTGGATTTTCATGTGCCCAAACGTGCCAAAACATTATTTAAAAAACCTGGATTGTTATTATTTTCAGCAAGGATCCATCGACAATACGCAACTGTACGTTCTGCATCCCCTGGTTGTAGTCCTTGAACAGGTTGTAGATGGTAAGGATATCGGTGATCCCGTCTTAATGTTCAGTGGATAGTTGTATTTGAGACTCCACCTAAAGCTACGGATACTCTTCTAATGCTAGTTGTGGGATCTCTGTCGAATTCACGCAAAATTCGTCGTGCAATATTTTTTGCTGCCTATGATTATTATTTTGACGACCATTCACATTATTTAACCCCTGACTTATAATTTGTTGGTGAACTCTGGCAAATACTGAAGGATGCGGAGCTCTTCTAAAAGGAAATCTTCGCCTATATTGACGGGCTGCTGCTGCTGAACTTCCATTTACAAAGCCATAAATAAAATGGATATCCGCTATTTCTTGATTGGAAAACAAAAATGGCATTTTAAAAGATCACTTTTGCAATAAAAGTTAACACAATAAAATATGTAAATAAATTACATTCTTTCTTATGCAAAAGTCGTATTTAAGATAAAACGTGAGATTTGACATAGTTGGATTCTTTTTTTTTATCGTTCTTTTCATGGCACACTATTTTTTACGGGAGCATCAGACGTTCTTTACTTACCATTTGGAAGCTGTTAATGGATTACAGCTAATTTATCTCAAAAACAATGCATTCTTCGAAAAAAAAGCAGAAGACAAAAAAGTTCCTAAATCAAATGGGCAATCTAAATTTTTGGTTTTTAAGAGTTAGAGGCGTTGTATGAAAATGTTCGGGGATAAAGGTTGTTCCACCCCAGAAAATGTACTACCCTGTAGATATTGATAAACGTTAAACTACTCTTAATATTGAGTTTAAGGTGTGTAATATGTGTACTAAATTTGGATTTATTATTTTAAATAGTTTTGAAGATAAATTAAAAGAACTGAAAATAAATTAAAACTTTGAAACCCTATATCTCCTATATATATATATATATATATATATATATATATATATATATCATACAGTGTGGCGAATTTGCATTACACAGTAAATATCAAGATATTTATTTGTTAAAGTACTTATAATTTTTGTGCTCTTTACAATTCTCTGATCAAAACCTCATTAAAAACAAAGAGCAGCGACAAGTAGTGTGTTTTTTAAATGAAACTACCTGAATTTTATTTTATAAATTGAAACCCTATAACATTCTGTTATATGACACCATTTTTATTTTTATCTTTTTTAAGTTATAAATAAGTTAGTTAAAAACAATAAAAGAAATTGTCGTAGTAGGCCATGCATTGCATAATTGAAACACAAAATAATGTCTAAAATAAAATTCAGGGTGTTCCATTTCAAAAAATCACTCTACATGTCGCTGCTCTTTTGTTTTTTCTTTAATGAGAGCGCTAGCTCCGCCCTCTCAGCTATTGTGTTTGCTTCGATCAACTCTACTTTTATTGTTCATAAAAAACTTAATCGCTTTAAACATTTTATTCAGAATTTTATAGAGTTTCAATTTATAAAATAAAATTTAGGTTGTTCCATTTAAAAAAACCACTCTACTTGTCGCTGCTCTTTTGTTTTTTTAATAGGGGAGTTTTTAATCAGAGTTGAAAAGAGCACAAAAATTACTTAAAAGTACTTATTATCAAACGTAAATATCTTGATATGCACGAAGTTAGCAGCTGTGTAATACTAATTCGCCCACCCTGTTATATATATATATATATATATATATATATATATATATATATATATATATATATATATATATATATATATATATTATATATATATATATATACATATATAGACATATATATCATAGAAATAAATAAGAATGTATTGGTTTATTTGACTACTTAAATTAAATAATAAAAAACATTGGGATAGGGCCCTTCACTATTTTGTCTCTATAGAACACAATAGTCATCAACGTAGGCAAATACGTAGTTGGTAAATTCAGAGTTGAATACAAAGCAATTACGTTTGTCTTTCACGGTTTGCAGACAGTGCCCAGTTTACTATTATATTGTTTTAATCTATTAATTTAATGTAAAATGAAAATGCTAGAAATACACTAAAAGGTGTGGAACTAAATATTCTGTTAGAAGTATTAGGAAATCTTAAAAAACTACTCATTCAAAGACTAAACCGAAATGATCCGAACTGTAAACTTCAGTTTTCAGATAATAGGATAACAGGTCCGGGTTGATCCTGGTCTAACCAACCAGATTATCCTTCGTCGCGACCTTAAAACAGCGGGTACTTCGCCTCATCAAGAAAGTTGTAAAACTAAATTATTGGATTTAGGCGCTCATAAATCCACTACGTTTGATCTAAATGAAAATGAAACGAAAAGTATTTGAGCGTACATTATCATTGCTTACTAGCTAAACAAAATTTATGTTATGATGTTGGTAATTTATGAAGTACAATTTTTTCACTCTGCGCGAGAAATTTAATAGGGAAAAATCGTGATTACGTATATAATTTTTCTCATTATATAGAATGTTGTATAAATTTTAAGGTTGACTATTAAACAGTGTACTTAAAATTAGATCGATTCAATACAAATTTCTTTTGTAAAAGCTGACTTACATGTCACTGCACAATAGAGAAGCTTGATATCGTGTAGCGTTTAAGATTTCAGGAATTTTGCGAAAAACATAAAGCCTATTTCTAGGAGTAATGTAAAACAAATTAATCATTGTTCGTATAGCACATTGAGTGTTATAATCTAAAACAGCGCTTTAGGAAGGACTCGGTAATTTTGTTTTATTTATAAAATTGCGACTTTCAACATTTAATTACGTGGTGCATTGACGCTATTACAAATTTAGGATCTTTGTCCAATAGTATCGACTTCTAGATTCTAGCGAGAATGGTTTTACGCAAGAACTTTGAAGCCGATTGTTAGAGTTACGGATTCATCGCCCCTGAAAGTAATTTTATGACATAATTCTGGCTATTGGAGTCACGTTAACGATGGGCTATAAAATTGTTTTTCCTGTAGTGTCCATTTCGTTTTATGGAAAAAATACTTGCTTTATAAACTACTTTAATAATTGGCAGGCAGATGACAGTGTATATTTACCACTATTAAAATCAATTAAGAACGGTTAATCAACCAGTATGTTTGTTTGAGATACAATAAAGCAATATTTAGTGAGGAGGAAGACAATCAGTACCGTGTTGTGCATTAAGCGTTGCATTTTTTAACTTGATGATCCCAAAAAGACGTTACGTCCACATAAGAAACTGTATTTGATTTGTATATGCTTAGATTAATTAGTAATTTTTAATGAAACTTTTTTTTTAAGCACTGTTTTATTTGTATCTAGACTGAAAGTTAATTTTAAGATAGTAGTTTTAGTGTTAAAAAGGAGTTAAATAAGGTTACGAGTCAGTGACGTGTGTATTCTGTAAAGCTTTAATCTCCAAATTTTTAATAAACTTATTTAAAGTTTCTTATTTGTTTTAATGTCAATGATGTCCAATAATAATTGTCGTTTAGATGAGATAACTCTATCTTATTTCAATTGCGTAAAATTAAATAGTAGAGTTAGTTACACAACGGCACCTATAAATTAAAATTGAGCTCAATCTAACGTATATTTGGATTAAAACAATTAATGTAATTATTATTTTAAGTTTTGTTATGAATGAATAAATTCAAAAGTAAATATGTGATTAAAAATTATTATTAATTTTATTAAATACATAAATAAAATGTTTATCTCAAGTAGGATTTGAACTTACGACCTATACTTTGCTAGAGAACCGCGCTAACCAACTGTGCTATTGAGATACAAGCCCTAATCGATGTAAATGTTGTCTATATATGTGTAGAACTGATGTAAATCCTAAATATAATGAGATTACAATCAAATTACGTATATTAATGGAATGTGAACCTGCAATATCGCAAGGATTTAATGGCAGTCAAATTACTTCGATAACTGTGTGCGTGTGTGTGTGTGCGAGTGTGCGTTTGTGCGTGTGTGCGTTTGTGCGTGTGTGCGTGTGTTCGTATGTTCGTGTGTGCGTGTGTGCGTGTGTGCGAGTATGCGAGTAGTACAGAGACACTATCCCCTCCACTTTTTTTACGTCACAAGCCCCGCCCACTTTCACTTTTTACTAGCCCACGTGAAGACCGCATTTTCCACCCTTATTTTTACTCGCTCACGTGTAGGACGTATTAGGGAAGAAATTATTTATTATTTCACGCCATATTTAATTAGACTTTAATGTATTCAGTTTGAACTGTAATCTGGTTTCCGCAAACTGTAAGACATAATTTCAGTTAATTGATTGAGATTGATCTGGTGATCGAGCGTGATTTGTTTGAGATTGATTAATTAATTGATTTGTTTGTGTGTGTGCATGTGCGCGCGCGTGTGTGTGTGTGTCTATGTGTGTGTGTGTGTGTGTGTGTGTGTGTGTGTGTGTGTGTGTGTGTGTGTGTGTGTGTGTGTGTGTGTGTGTGTGTGTGTGTGTGTGTGTGTGTGTGTGTGTGTGTGTGTGTGTGTGTGTGTGTGTGTGTGTGAGAAAGAGAGAGGAGGAAGAAACAAGATTGAGCAAGAGAGAGAGGTGTGCATTATCAGCTTCTATTATAGAGAATGTTCATTAGTCTATACGCCACTAGATGGCTCTAAAATCAATTTTACTCAAAGCCTGCGCAGACCCTGATACAAGTCTTGTCTTACAAGAACCTCCTTATTAGAATACAATTTTGTATGATGGGGCGAAGGCCTACAGCTGTAGGATTAAGTAAGAACCCTCATACAATTGTCTTATAAGGTTAGATTCCCACACCATCTCCGGTCAGGGAGCGAAGGCCTGAGAACAAGTTGCAAAGCCCTACACGTGTCTTACAAGAACCTCCTTATTAGAAACACAACGTTTTCTCGTATAGGTAAAAGATCATCCAATAGTATTTGACCATTTTAAAACAATAGAATCGATACTTTTAATAATAATATCTTATCAATTATGCAATTTCCAACATTGTATGCGTGTGCGTTTGCCTAACCTCCAGGGGAATTGCTCTTAATATAGCCAAAAGGACCTTAATTAGATGACCATCAAAATCATCCTAAGACCAACCCCAAGTCCAGGTCCAGCCCCCAGCACCAAGACCTGTCCCTCACGTGAGCATGTGCAAAAAAGGCTCGAATTAGGGTTGACCCACAGGGTAGAAAATACGCGTCCTATACGTGAGCTGTCATAAAGTAGGATGAAAAAACACGTCCTACACGTAGGTGTGTAAAAAATAGGGGTGAAAATACGCGTCCCATGCGTGAGCGAGTAAAAATAATTAGGGTTGAAAAGGGCCTCCCAAAAAAAAAGGGTGGAAAATATGGTCTCACACGTGGGTGTGTAAAAAATAGGGGTGAAAAATACGTCCTACACGTGAGCGAGTAAAAATAAGAGTGGAAAATGTGATCTCCCACATGGGCTAGTAAAAAGTGAAAGTGGGCGGGCCTTGTGACGTAAAAAAAGTGGAGGGGATAGTGTCTCTGTACTACTTATGCGTGTGTACGTGTGTGCGTTTGTGCGTGTGTGAGTATGTGCGTGTGCGTGGGTGTGTGTGACTGTGTGTGTGTGCGTGCGTTCATGCGTGCGTGTGTGTATGTGTGCTTGTACTGGAATTGTACCCCAAAAGAGAATGTGAAGTTCAAACGTGGGACCGACAAGATAAAAACAGATGGATAAGGTAAGTAAAGAATCTGAAACTGAAATGACCTTCATATTTTCAAAAAAAGCATTCTTTTTAATTTAATGTAATATTTAAATTCAGCGACGTAAAGCTTGAATGAATGTATGCGTCCATAAATAATAATGGAGAATTTTGTTACTTCTAATTATTGCATTTAGGAGCCCCTGAATATCGATGAAAATATATGTTTGTTCCAAGCAAAGTAAATCTTTAACCAGCTAATACAAGCCCGTTTTTAATATAATTTAATGATCGTAGAACCATATAATAATATATTCGTTGAAACGTTCATGTCAGAAGAAGGACGCAGCAAATTGCAAAAGTTCTAAAGAAAAGAAAATGAGATATCGCTAACTTGTCACAGCAGTGGCCTTGAAAATTGTACCGAAAATTTAGATCTAAAATTGAAAAGTCGTATTTACAGTATCTAGTAATACACATTGCGAAAGTCTAGATCCGAGTGTAAAACAAATGTTAGAATATATATATATATATATATATATATATATATATATATATATATATATATATATATATATATATATATATATATATATATAATATACATATACATATAATATATATATATATATATATATATATATATATATATATATAATACTATACACACAGTGGTCCAAAATTCATAATTCCTAAAATAATTAATTTTGGAAAAATCTCTACAGGTTGTTTTTATTTTTTGTTGGGCATATTTTAGCATACGAAATTTTTATCAAAACCCAAGATGACGCCATTAAAAAAAAAAAATTTAATGGAAAGGGGGTTTATGTGGAACATCTTTGGAAAGCTCTTAACAATGGGAATTCAAATCCGAAACTTGAAAACAATTGATTAAGCTATAACAAAATGGCGACAACTTCTCCATTCTTCCTTTCTCCGGTGATCATTAACTGACTTATCATGCGTCTGATTACTATGTTACAGAAATATAATTTGCTTTTATGAAATTCGAAAGTGTTATTTTTTTAATTTGCTATGCGTTCCAGAAAGGAAAAAAGTGACACATTGAAAAGGTCGCCGTTTTGTTATCCCTTAATTAACTGTTTGAAAATTTTGGATTTGATTTCCCATTGTTGAGCTTTCCAACGATGTGTCACATAACCCCCCCCCCTTTCAATTTAAATGTTTTTTACAAAATGGCGCTATCTTGAGTTATCCTCAGCTACTTGTGCCTCGTAGACAACGTTGCTGCGATCGAAATTATTAACCTCATTCCGAAAATTATATTCCGAAGCAGCAGTTGACTTGTTTACATCTGAAAATGTTCTCATTTTATTTGCTATTCAAAAGTTATTTTACTTTATTTCGATATAAATCTAATTCTAATAACACTCACGTGATTTTCTGTTATTAATTTCTCCGAATTTGAACTATCTGCTCTATTGTCCTTTACCACCACTTCCTCCTGAAAGTAGGATACTTTGTAGTAGTTGGCATCCACATTATCACTATCATACTCCAAAGCAAAACGCTTGTACAAACCTGAAAAGACTTATGCAAAAATTATGTTACTTTATTTCGATATAAATCTAATTCTAACAACACTCATTTGATATTTGTGTTGGCAATTTCTCCAAATATGAACTATCTGCTTTATTTTTCTCTACCACCACTTACTCCTGAAAGTAGGGGACTTTGTAGGCATCGACATTATCACCTTCATGCAAAAAATTATACTCCCAAGCAACGGACTTGTTCAAACATAAAAAATATTATGATTAAAATATTGATGCTATGAAAGAATATAAGTATATTATTTTATTATGTATAAAAAATAACTTTAAAGGCACTTACTTGATATATTTTTGTTGTTAAGTTCTTCAAATTTGAACAATTTGCAGTGTTGTCATCCTGCATCACTTCCTGTTCCTATAAGTAAAAAATGTAGCTAGGTATACTAACTCCAGAACATGAAATAAAAATTTTTATTTAATTCTGATCTCTATAGTCTTTTTGCTAGTTTAAATAATGTAGAATAGGTAGGCACAACTAAGGTAATTTCACTTTTAAATTCCAATGTTTTAAAGCCAAATGGTTTGTCAAGCAAAACCTCAAATAACTGTAAAATCATTATGTTTAACAACTTGCCAAGCGTTTTTCTTTGCTAGCATTTGCAAGTATCCTTAGTGTTCTGGATGACATAATGTACATACACTAATCACGC
Source organism: Vesta saturnalis (assembly GCA_036346205.1). Classification (NCBI taxonomy): domain Eukaryota; kingdom Metazoa; phylum Arthropoda; class Insecta; order Coleoptera; family Lampyridae; genus Vesta; species Vesta saturnalis. The sequence goes on along the minus strand of JARFJB010002383.1, from coordinate 193,242 downwards.
ACAACCACATAAAATCATTAAATTACATCGATATTCTCTTTTGTTCACACCGGCATTGAATTATTACAAGGACCTAGAAGCCATGCGATGCGACGCCAAAAGAGGCTGTGTAAGTCATACCACTATACTGCAGGAGAAGCATTTTTTTTTGTGGGCGTACAAGGGTGAAACAGTCGTTTTACACAATGTCTCGTGGTGAATTGGTATATATGATATGATGACATCCTGATTTACCATTAGGAAACAACCCAAAGACAATAATAATGTACCAATGTAAAGTAAATATGTCGTTCTATATTTTTTTGCCACAGAATGTACGTGTCAAATCTCACGTAAACAATGTACAAAAGTGTATATACCGTTTTACCTTGGCAGATATTGCTAGATATAACTTTTTACCATTTGACTTTATATGTTCATACACTGGATTGCCAGAGGGTTATTTCAAAAACCAATTTTACGATAAAACATAAGTTTAGAGGCAAATTTAAAATACACATTATTTCACATACTGTTTTACCTTAGCAGGCAAGAGGTAAAAGCAGTCAAATCACCTAAGTGGTAACAGAAGGTTATAGTCCTTTCAAAAAAGATGCGAAAATATTATTACATTAATTAAATTAGTGTAATGTGTAACTTTTTATTTAAAAGTACAGAAAACTTGTGCATCTGTTGGAAACCTTTTTGAAACTGTTTACGATTTATTTGTAGGTCCAACGAGATTGTGGTATAATATCAATGTGTCTTTAGCATATACCTGAGGAGAGTTAGTAACTCTTTTACAGGAAACATTTTTTCTTCCTCATTACGAAGATTTGTTAGTCTCGTTTCCAAAGTTATTCCGAGTCTTGAGCATGTTGAGTATGTTTGTTATATGTACGTATCCACTAACAGTCGCGTCGGAATGTATTATCATTCTCTGATTTGCCAAACACGGTATCCTCATATATGTAAACAGTTTGACATAGTACGCCATCAAATTCATAGAGTTACTTGGCCAAAGAGCGTTAACATTATTATTGTATATATATATATATATATATATATATATATATATATATATATATATACTGTGTGTCTTGAATTTCTGGACATAGGGAATTCCCATGTTAAAATAAACTATTGTAAATATTGGCTGCCCTAATTATTTTACAGTAAAATGTCAAATGTAAAACTTCTTAAGGAAAAAAGGCTGCTTTTTATGTTACAATTGCATTTACATTTGGTTCATCCGTTTTCGAGAAATTTAGGAAAAACTTAAGGGCTTTTTCGTAACTGGTCAAGGTTGCTTTGCTTTAGACAGACCTAATTATTAATTGTCATTGTAAATGATTCATTGTTCAAAAACAATTAATTCATTATTAAAACTTTATTTGGGACAGATTATTACTTTTTAAAGAAAAATTTGTTTATAAAAATGAATTATTACACCATTGAAGAAAAAGTAAAATTTATTGAATGGCATTACTCTGGCAATTCACTTAGAAATATCAGAGATTTGTACTCGGCTAGTTATCAAAACCTGCAAATTCCAAGTGCAGAAATAATTTCAAAAATTATCAACTTATTCAAATCTACCGGTAACGTTAATAAGCCATGATCGACTTGGATATTGTTTAGCTGCAAACGGAGATTTATTTGAACACTTGATCAAATAGTAGAAATGATGATTTTTTGTAATTTATTTTCCAATTTTCATAATTAATTTGTTTAATTAGAATATCATCTTCTTCTTTATAACAGACTTATTTTATTTGTGCTCCTTATTGTATTTATCCTGACACTTACACGGCTTATTAACGTTACCGGTTACGAAAAAGCTCTTAAGTTTTTCCTAATTTTCTCGAAAACGGATGAACCAAATGTAAATGCAATTGTAACATAATAAGCAGCCTTTTTTTCCTTAAGAAGTTTTATATTTGACATTTTACTGTAAAATAATTAGGGGAGCCAATATTTACAATAGTTTCGTTTAAAATGGGAATTCCTATGTCCAGAAGTTCAAGAGACACAGTGTGTATATCTATCTTATATATATATATATATATATATATATATATATATATATATATATATATATATATATATGTAGTATATTTACAATAACGGAGGTTAGTGTAGAAATGCGTACCTCATTGTAAGCATAATTTCTTTGAAGTATTTGACATTGATAACACAAATCACTTAAGTGTAAAATCTAAATTAATTACGTAACTCTCATGTGTGAAACATTCCCTTACCCATCAGGTAATAAATGTTCAAGTTTTTAAACGTGGGCTAGAAATGCATATCTGAAATTAGAATAAGTTGCATTTATTAGAGCAGTGATACACACATTTATGAATTGTTACCTAATGTCCTGTGAGCAAAACTATCAAGACTCATTTAATGGTAGACAAACGTTGAATTGTACCGTAAAATAACATGATCAGTAATTGTCTTCCGTTACAAAGTTCTCGGGATAACAGGTAACCGGTAGTATAACATGAGCCACCGTTGGCAACTGAATAAATGTAGCTACTTGCGGAACGAAAGGTAAGCGTCCTGGCCAAGGCGTTGAAGTACGAAGACGACTGTAATGTTCCTAGAAAAAATATCAGCAGGGTTAGGTGACATCGGCAGTGCCTAGGAGACTCGCCGCATCCTAAAGCGTTTCTCTTCTCAGTGGGCGTTTCGGTAACAAAAGTACATGTGCGAATAGTAAAACCCCTTTAGCCAAATGTGCAACATATTTTAGTTCTGGACAATCAGTGGCGACATGGCTTAATCGTCGGCAGTGCCAACACGCAGAAGACAGCAAAGACACATATCGTACATATTGACTAGATGAACAATAATAATGTTAACGCTCTTTGGTCAAGTAACTCTATGAATTTTATGGCGTACTATGTCAAACTGTTTACATATATGAAGTCACTCAGATACCGTGTTTGCCAAATCAGAGAATGATAATACACTCCGACGCGACGGTTTGTGGATACGTACATATAACAAACATACTCAACATGCTCAGGACTCGGAATAACTTTGGAAATGAATCTTCGTAATGAGGAAGAAGAAACGTTTCCTGCAAAAGACTTACTAACTCTCCTCAGGTATATGCTCAATCCACATTGATATTATACCACAATCTCGTTGGACCTACAAGTAAATAGTATATAGTTTCAAAAAGGTTTCCAACAGAAGCACAAATTTTCTGTACTTTTAAATAAAAACTTACGCATTACACTAATTTAATTAATGTAACTAATTTTCGCATCTTTTTTGAAAGGACTATAATCTTCTGTTACCCCTTAGGTGATTTGACTGCTTTTACTTCTTGCCTGCTAAGGTAAAACAGTATGTGAAAAAATGCGTATTTTAAACTTCCCTCTAAACTTATGTTTTATCGTAAAATTGGTTTTTGAAATAAAACTCTGGCAAACCAGTGTATGAACATATAAAGTCAAATGGTAAAAAGTTATATCTAGCAATATCTGCCAAGGTAAAACGGTATATACTCTTTTGTACATTGTTTACGTGAGATTTGACACGTACATACTTTGACAAAAAAAATATAGAACGACATCTTTACTTTAACGGTCATTCAGATTAGGAAAATTTAACATCAAGATATCCCAAGTGTGTGTTTTTACAGATTGATTTCATTATGAAGATTTTATTTTCAATAGATATAAAAGGCAAGATTTTTCAGGTTTGCACGAGACAACTGTTGGTTCACAGTACAATTTTCTGTGTGAAGATAATGTTGACGATTCGGACAAAGATCCAGATTTCGTGACTAATTCAAGTGACAGATAATAATATAGTTATATTCAGTGCAAAAAAGAAAACTGAGCGTGACGAACAAATACAAAGGTGTTTGAGAAATATTGTAGTAGAAGTGGTTCTTGTTACAGGTTCTTCTGAAACTAACTTATTAGGTCACGATATAGAAAAGATGGTGAGGAACAAAATCTAAGGGAAGTTGATGCGACAATGAAACCGCCAATAATGCAGGAAACTTGAGTAATAACCAGGAAAAGGTTGAACCTAATAAAAAACCATATAGATCACTAGAAAGCCAAATGAAAAGTAATAGAAATAAGCATCCCGTAAAAGAATTTGGTAGCTGTTGTAAAATGAAATGTAATGATAATATAAACAGAACGCAAATTAGTTGAGAGTATTGGAATATGAAGCGACGTTTACAAAAGTATGCCTTTCGTCAAAAATAAGTGAAGAACTGTGTAAGAGAAAGTTACGAGAAAGTAGAAGAGATATTACAAGGAAATATGTCTCAACAATGAAAAACCCAGACGACACAGTGACAAATGATATAACAGTTTGCCAAAAAAGGTTAAGAACACTTACGATTTTAATGACCATAAAAATGCATGCTTGAAGTTTTCTCATCGTGCCAATGTAACAGTCCTAAGTCATTCTAATTTTTATAAATTCGAGAAACCAGTAGGAACTCGGAAATCGAATTAAGGAGAATTTATCCCTTATTTTAATTTTTGTGTATCAGACATTGCCTCACAGTGCATTCAAATCTACAAAAAATAAATTGAAAAGAAAACCGAACTTAAATATGTATTCTATCAGAGGAATTTCTGTTGCTAAAAAAGCAAAAATAATGACAGACCTTGTTTCCAAAATACCGACAAACAGAAAACAGTTTTGGATGGAACTGTCTGAAAATCCTACTTCAGAAGACCTAGTACTAGCAGAAGGAGATTAGTATAAATAAGAACACCAGCTGCTTGATTTTTTATGTGAATTTTTATTAGCTTTAAGATTTTGTAAATGTAAGCGTCATTCCCTAATCTTACCAAATATCTTTAATTTGCTTATTTAACAATATTGCAAAGCACTGTGTACACTTTTTACATTTACTACCATTCTATTTACTATTTACAATTGGCTTTCTAATGTTTCCTTTTCCTCACTCTACCTACACTGTCTTCTTCGCCCCTTAACTGTCTTCTTCTTTTCCATATTTCTTCCATCCAATCCCTCCTGTTCCTTTTTACCCCAGTATCTCTCTACACTTCTCTCCTCTTCCTTTACCCCCCTGCATTCCTTCGTCATATGGTTGATCGTTTCTATTCCCCCTCCGCATAGCCTAAATACTCTGTCTTAGTCTCTACTCCAATATCTGTTCCATCTTTCTTCCTTTTCACACCTAATTTCGCTATCATATTCTTTCTTTCCTTCTTCCCTTCTCCTTTCAAGTATTCCGGTATCCCTTCTCCCTTGATCTTCCTATAGTTTGTACTATGTTTACCTTCCTTTACCTTCATCCATCTTTCCTGAGTTGTGACATCCCTGTCCCTTCTAATTATGTCCTCTCTCACGCTCACACCTTCCCTTCTCAGTGTCTCCATTTATTTCGCATACCTATTTCTTTCCTAATATTCTTTCCTGGTTTCCGGTCCATATTTTATTCTTCCTTCTTTTACTTCCTTCCAGCATCCTTGTAATATCTTACACTCTGATTTTTACGTATTTCCTCCTCGTACTTCATTGCTCCCATTCCCGCCTTCACCCTTATTTTTGCTGCTTGCACCTCCTCTCTGATGATGTATCCCGGTATTTCTCTTTCTACTCCCAGTACCCATTTCCAGTATTTTTCTTGTAGTCCATCTATCTCTTTATACACTTTCCACCTCCACACTTCCGCCTTTACAACACCACACTTTTTATTAGTTTTTCAGATAATAATATCGTTTCATTAAATCCATTCCGAACAGTCTTTCTCCTACACTCCACACTTGCCCTATTAATTAATCCCCTTTTCTCACTCGTTCTTCTATATGCTCTCCATCTTTATTGTCTTGTCTCATCGTATATACCAACTAGGAGAATTCCTTTACCTGCTGTATCTCGTCCTCCCTCCACTTCCACTCCTCATTCTTCCTTTTTACTCAATACCATTAGCTTTGTTTTGTTCCCATTTACTTCAAATCTTTTCTTTTTAAATATTTGTCCATAGTTTTTAACATCTTCGTTTCTTTTTCTTCCTTCGCTATTAACACTATGTTATCAGCGTATGCCAGCGACTACACCTTCCTGTTCCCCACCACCAATCCTCCTTGTTGTTGTCCCTTTAATGTATCCTCTAGATCTCCTGTGTATATTGCGAACAGGTTTTGGCTCAGTGGACATCCTTGCCTCAGTCCCTTCCTTGTTATAAATCATTCACTTAATTCTCAATTCATCTTCACACTATTCCTCGTTTCTTCTTACATGTCTTCCATCATTTCTATGAATCTTTCATTCATCTTATTTTTCCTCAAGTATTCCCACAGCTTTTGCCTGTTAACCCTGTCAAATGCGGGTACTAGGTCCACAAATACCGCTGTAATTTTCCCCTATTTCTTTCTAGTTCCTTATTTGCCATGTGTTTCAGAATGTATATCATACCTCTTCCTTTCCTAAATCCTGCCTGGCCGTCTGGTAGCAGTTTCTTTTCTTCTGCTTCCACCTTCAACCGATCTTCCAGTACCGTCGCGTATATTTTATATGCCGTGTCTAGTAAAGCGATTCCTCCGTAATTTGTCACTCGTTTTTTGTCCCCTTTTTTGTGCACGGGACATATGTGTCCTTCTCTCCACTTTTCTGGGAATCCTTCCCCTTTCCATATTTTATTTACTATTTAGGTCATCATTTTGCTACCTTTTGTCCTCCATATATCCACTACTCACCTTGTATCCCGTCTGCCGTTTTACCTTTTTTTACCTTCTGTATTGCCTGTATTACTTTTCTTCTTTAATTCCTTGTCCTGCTTCATGTGTTTCATATGTCTTCTTTCTTTGTCCTCCTTCTCCTTCCTGTATATCCTCCCCCTCCAGTACCTTCTTGAAGTATCTCTCACATTGGTTTATATGTACTCCTCTTGCGTCATTCTTGTCCTCTTTACTTTATTTAGATATTTCCATATGTCCTCATCTGTCCTTTTTTTTTATTTTCTTCCTTTTTCCTGTCGCATGTTTTATTGTATTTATGCACTGCTTCTTTATATTCCTCTTTTTCTACGTTCCCTTTCTTCCACTGTCTTAGTGTTCTTCTTGCTTTCTTCTTGGCCTCCGTGCATTCTCTGTCCCACCATTGCTTCCAATCCGTTTTTTCCTTTTTCTATCCTTTAAACTTTACTTTCTCCGCTGATTCCTCCATATTCACTCTCATTTTTTCATTTTTTCATTTTTCATTTTTTCCACGCTTCCACTCCTTTCCTTTCCCATATTGTCTTTTCCATTCGCTCTTTGTACCTCTCTATATTCTCTTCTGTCCATGTCTTCTTGGTCGAGAATTCTCTACTTTCTCGTCTCCTCTCTTTCTCTCCATTTCATTTCCAATGGCTGATGATTCAATTCGACCTCTCCCCTACCCTAAATATTTTCACCCTTTCCTTCACCGCTGCATTCGTTATAATGTAGTCCATTATTGATTCTCCCCTTGTACCTACGTACGTTTACTCACCACTCTCACTTTCTTCTCTGTTTCCATTCATCAGTTCCCACGCCCTTTCATTACACACTTCTAACAGCTGTTTCCTTCCATATTTAACATTTCGTCTTTTTTCTGTCGTTTTCCCTTCCCTCTCCTCTCTTGTATTCACCCTTCTTCACCTATTCTCGCATTGAAATCCCCTCCTATTATTATCATACCTTTCCCTCTCTCTCCTATCTCTAAACTTTCGCTTGTCTCTTCCATCTTTTACTATTTTTATATTTTCTTTTTCCCACTGTATGTTCCTCTCTACCATCCCTCTTCTTTGTGGCACTTTCTATTCTTCTTATTTTTCCAACCATTTTCTTTTTACTCTCACTATTATCCCTCCCTTTCCTCTTCTTTTCTGTTATTCCTTTCTACGTACTGTACAACCCATGAGAAATCCCTTTCCCACCACTCCCTATCTTTTTCTTCTACGCACGTCTCTTGCATTCTCATCACATCCTGCTTCTTTACAAACTCCCAGGAATCTTGATCTTAATTCTTTAATTATGCTACGTTCCAGAACATTATCTTTACTTCGCGCCTTACAGCCTGTTTTCTTACCCTACTTTCTCTTTGCTTGCTTCGTTTTTCTTTTCCATTTCCTTTCCTCATTTTTCCGTTGCTCAGCCGTTTCGTCATCCTCCTTTCCCCTTTCTCCTCCCCCTCTTCTTTTAGTTTTTGACGTTTGTCTGTCCCGTCTCTCCCCTCGCGTTGCTTAGCCCTTTGTTCTCTCATTCCATGCATATCTTACTCCATCTCTCTCCATACTATTTTTCCCTCCGCTCTTCTTTCCGCCGCTATGTTCCGTATTTCTTTTTGTACTTCCCTTGTTAGGTGGTGTTCTATGTAAATTTCTGTATTCCTCAGTTTTCTCTTCTCTTCTCTTCTTCTGTTTCTCCTTCCAGGTCTCCATTTCCGCCACCACCATCTCATTTTGCCTCTCCCTGTTTATCACCATTACTTTCCTAACTTCGACTATTACATTTAGCTTCTCTTCCATGATCGCTCTTAATTCTTTATGAGAATCCTTGCTTCTCCACACCTTTATTACAACGTTATCCTTCCTTTTCCTTTTCTCCTATTCGTCTGCTAATTTTTTCTAATTTTTCTATTCTTTCTAACAATTCTTGTTTTTCCTCCTTCCATTCCTTTTGTATTTCTTCCATTTGTTCTTTCATTTCTTTGGTTTCTTTGCTTATTCCCTTCATATTTTTTTTCATCAGTTTCCTCAACTCACAAATTAATTGCTTTATTTCCTCCATTTCTTTCTCCCCTCCTTGTTTTCGTTTTGCACTATTACTCTGTTACCACCTTTATTCTCCTCTGTATTTTTTATGTCAGGTGACCTTATTACCTGCTTCCCTTTTCTAAACACTCATTGCCTTCCGCCTCCTCTTCATCCCTCCCCCTTTTTATTCATACCCTCCTTTCTGTCCTTTTTCTTTCCCAATGCACGAATTCAATTTAATAATATCTTCAATTAAAACAATATTTGCCTATTATTAAAATATTCCATTTATACTAAATATATTCGTACCATGTTACCCTATTTACAAAGGAAAAAAAAGGAAAAGTGTCAAAGCCCACGCGAGTATTGTTTAGTACTCAATAATATTCTTTCTATTGAAATAAATAAATTTTACATTTTAGAATGTCATTATTACGTTTTGAATTGTTGAATCACTAATAATTAAATGTATTTTTCTACACTAAATCACTTTCTGCAATTAACCAACTCCAATCATGTATTAAACTCCTAGATAACTGCAGCGAATTCTAAACACGGTTACTCTCTTCCAAACTGAGTACACAGTTATCGCGTTACTTCAGAAGACCTAGTACTAGCAGAAGGAGATTAGTTTAAATAATAAACACTAGCTGCTTGATTTTTTTATGAATTTTCATTAGATTTGAGATTTTTATAAATGTAAGTGTCATTCTCTAGTCTTCCTATCACAATAAAGCCGTTTTATCAAGAACACTTCACATTCTAATACCATGGTATAACTATTTACAATACATATATACTTATTTTCCGCAATACCAAACAAAACTTAAGCCGACCTGACCAATGGTAAAAGAGTATAAGCGACTTCTTTCCTGTATAATAAGGAATACAAGATTTTTTCTATCACAGTTTGTTGAAAAATAGTTTCTGACTTAGCCGACCAAATTTGAATCAAATGCCTTTAAAAATAACGAAACGGCACAAAAAAATTTCTTGATAGTATAAAAATTAAAACAGTTCATATGGTACGGTTTTTGATCAGAGTGATCTATAAATAGATAAAGAACTAAATATTGAAAGGGAAGATTTTAATTAAAAGTTGTTTAATTAATAAAATTATTCCCTCAATAGTTAGTTGGCAAAGCTGCAAGTAACTTAGAGTCATATAAGATTAATTTGAATTTTCGAATTTGCGTTATGAAATCGGGAATTGGGAATATTAATTTCCATAGTATTATGCGCGCTTCTATTTTTTTAATCTCTGGACACATAGGTTTAGCTTCTTGGCAAAAACAGATTAGGTTTTTATTTTATAACACATATGTGTTTAATTGAACACGATTTTCTACAACATAATGCATTACGTACAATATAACAGGGTAACATCTGCTTGCATTAATAGAAAATAATACAGTAGTAAAGGAATAATTAAGGTTACAGCACAAAATAATAAAGGAGAAATGTATAACACCTGCAGCTTTATCGATTGAACTTTGCTACGAAACTAACTGAAGCCTCCTAATTATTAAGAGTGTCTTTTAGTCATCTCTTATATTAAGAGGCACACCTTAATTTGTGAAAAATAGGTTTGTACATCTCTAGAAGATGATTTAATATAACGCTCTTTAATTTAATCTAAATGAAGGCAATTTTGGTATCCTCAACATTCTCATTATACGCTGAAATTATGAAAGTATCTAAGAAAAAACAAAGTTAGGTTAGCTTTGTGCGCAAAACCATTTTCTTTTTTCCTTTTTCAATTCTTTGTTTGGATAGCAATAACTAAAATAAATACGAAAGTCGAGATAAATTTTCACCATAAAACAAAAACATCTGGTGACAATATTGTTTATTAGACCCTTGGGGCATATATACTAACAATTTCACTGGTCTATAAACTTATTTCAATTTTAGTACAATTTCTGAGCACTTACAATCTTACGTATTTTTTGTATTCATTAAATTATATTACAGACCGTTTCTATGAATAACGTACGTAATACAATCTCATGATTTTTCTACCGAAAACATAAAATTAGCTCTCATATAGAAAACATAAATGAAACGTAGAAATAATACGAGGGAAGTTTTTTGTTACCCACTTAGGTATGTACACGGAGTTAAATGACAAACAAAATTTATTTTGCAACGTAAGAACCAGTAACAGTAACACACTTATTCTAACGCTGTTCTAATAACGCTATGCCGAAAAAGTTATTTTGGTAATTCTGCAAAATACAACTACATAGCGTTTTCCATGTCTTCATTCGATAAAAAGTGACGCTCTCTCGTGTTTTTGTGTTTTGAAAGAGATAATAGTGACAGAGGGCGAGGTCGGACCGTGAGGCCTCATATGCACAATTTAGAGAATCCTAACCTCCCAGAAAATTGCGCCTTAGCCTTCTTGAGTTGTGGACAGCCCTTATAAACACATTGCATTGACACTTCTTTCATGGAAGGGTTCCAGTGGTGTGTTCATGTCTCATCCACAGTTCCAATTGTATAGAGAAGTCTCACTTTGGGATAAAGTAGTCAAATCCTCCTCGGAAATTTATCGTCTACACAATTGCCACCATTCTCTCATGAATGTTCTTCGGGCTTCTGCCTTCTTTCGATAAAAATTTTATAACGCTTCTGTGTTCAAATTCTAAATCACTCATTCTTGCCTTATTAAACTGATATAAAAATGACAGTATTTATGCGATTGGAACTATAAAATGTCACAGAAGCTTGACATAAGAAGATTTTCGTTACAGCGTACTGTTTTAATAGTTAGGTACTCGTAGATATAAAATCGGGAGGTGCCTCGGTGGTGAAATGGTTAAGAGTGCCTGCCTTTCCCCTGAGCAGCGCTAGTTGAAACCTGGCTGTAGCCGTTTCTTCTAAAAAACGGAGAAAAACCAAAACACGCCTTTTTTTCGGATAAGGAAGTAAAACTGTAGGTCCTGTGGCAACACGATGATTGACACGTTAAAGATCCCTTCCTAAAGGTGGAATTCCTTTAACAGGTGAAAATTCTGGTGAGGGGTAGTGCTAATAAACATTAGTAGTTTATGCGCATAGATATATCTGACATTTCCGTTTGTGCCTAGATCTCGTCCCATAACTACAAAACAAAAATATAAAATCATATGACAGTGTGATTTTATTTCAGTTCTTTTTTCATAATACACATTTAGTTTAGGGAAATTTTGCAAATGTACCCTAGGTGTTCCACTAAGGTCACCAGCGACCTTATTTGGATAATAGATTATCACAAAGCTTTGTGGAAAAGATACCATAACAAAACTGCATGTGAGAAAAATCTGCAAATCGTTTTCAAGTTCGGAGAATAGCCGTTAGGGCGCATAATAGGTACACCAAATTCCGTTTCAGAAAGTACCAGCTCGAACACCAATCCAACGAGATTAGAGAAACCATTCGAAATGGAGTGAACGAGCAAGACCTTGATAGGATAAATACGGCTACCAGAAGTAAATATTCGAAGACCAAGGCAATGCACAAGGAAATTCAGCAGAAGAAACTCGAAAAGCTAATGAAGGAGAAGAAAGAACCAACTAACATCAATCGAAAAAACACTGTCATAAACATCTCTAAACGACAGTTGAACGAAAACGAAAGGCAGGTTCTGGACAAAGGCTTCAACTATGCGATAACACCGAGGTATATTCCGAAAGTAGATTTAATAACCGCAGTCGAAGAAACAGCTATGAAATTAGATCCTGAAGAAGCCGAAGAATACAGAAGTAAGGTTAGGTCAGTCCTGGATTCATCTAGGCGAACTAAACCTAACCTCTCTAAGGGGAGCGGTCATTTCCCTTAAGAATGACCCAACGATCAAAATTCTCCCGGCAGACAAAGGAAACGCGACTGTGTAATGGATATGGACACTTACAACAGTAAGGTCCAAGAACTACTAGACGGGGGCGAGTACAAACAAATACCAAAAGACCTCACACCATCAATCGAAAGACGGATATACCTGACGCTGGAAAAACATAAGGGGGAGTTCTCCGATTACCAGAGAACCAGACTTACCCCACACTACAGCAAACCTCCGCACCTGTACGGCCTACCAAAGATCCACAAGGAAGGAATTCCTCTGAGACCAATTGTGAGCTCGAGAAATTTACCTTGTCACCCATTAGCACACTATCTGCTAGGTATCATCACACCCTTATCGGGAAAAACCGAATCTATGATCAAGAATACGCAGCACTTCGTGGAAACCATCAGAAACTTCCAACCAAACCACGAAGAAATACTGGTAAGCTTCGACATTGTGAGTCTATTCACAAATGTGCCTACCGATAAGGCACTAACTATCATAAGGGATAAGCTGGAAAAGGATGAAACGTTAGACGAACGCACGCAACTCTCGGTAAACACAATAATGGAACTTTTGACAATATGCATTAGAACTACATATTTCCAGGTAGAAGACAAATTCTACCAACAAGAGTTTGGGATGGCTATGGGTTCCCCACTATCACCCATAGTGAGCAATATATATATGGAAGACTTTGAAGATCAAGCGATATCCGAATTCACAGAGAAACCAAGGATATGGCTTAGATACGTGGACGATACCTTCGTAGTTTGGCAACACGGCAAGCATAAGCTAGATGAATTCCTAAATCATCTAAATAGCCGCGCACCCACCATCAAATTCACAATGGAATTGGAGTCGGAACAAAAACTGCCATTCCTGGATATACTTGCACACCGGAATGACAACACTTTCACGACAAGTCTATAAGGAAACCTACCCACAATACGGGGATGTACCTACAATACAACTCCAATCACCACAAAAACGTGAAGTTAGGCGTGGAAAAATGCTTGTACGATAGAGCAAAAACAATATGCTCAAAGCAAGAGGACCTGAACAGAGAGAAAGAAAATATCGCTAGAACACTCAAAGAAAATGGCTACCCCGATCTAACACATAACCTAAACAGGGAAAGGGTAACCGAAAAAGAAGAACCTAAATATACAGCGATAATACCATACATACAAGGTACCTCAGACAAAATACGAAGGATAGGTAGCAAATACAAGATACGCACTGCCTTCAAATCGACCAGAACGCTCAGGGGAATACTAACCAAAACCAAACCATACAATGAAGATCAGAATTCCAAGAATTGTGTATATACCTACCATGAGAATGCGGCAGAGCATACATAGAAGAGAGCAGTAGACCACTCAAAGTGAGAACTCAGGAACACAAGAACAACGTCCGAAAGGGCGAAACAGAAAGATCAAGAATCGCTGAACATGTCTGGAACGAAGACCACCGCATCCAATGGGATAACATACAGATAGTGGCAAAGGACGAGATTTATTCTCGTCCTTTGCCACTATCTGACGAGTTTTATACTCGTCGGAAACTCAAGGAAGCCACATTCATCGCACTAGCAGAAAATCCAATAAGCCAAGCTAGTGTAGAAATTAAACCCATATGGATTCCAATAATGCGCGAAGAGCTTAAGCGCAATACACCTGCGCAAGAGGTAACGGCGCAACATGCGCAATAAACTTCTGCGCAACCACGAAAAAAGTTCAATATATATATATATATATATATATATATATATATATATATATATATATATATATATATATATATATATATATATAAGTTCTAACAAATATATATATTGGATTACTCAGTGGCTCAACGGTAAAGGTGTCAGACTAGTAAGTGAAAGGTACCAAGTTCGAATCCGAGAGTAGTCAAGTGCTTGAGAAAATTTAGATATAAATAAATGAATTCGAAAACAGTCCTTCTCAGGACTAAGCCTGATGACGGAAGCAGAGTCCGCTTCCGAAACGTCGCGCTCAAAAAGCATAAACTGTGGAAATAGGCCGATCAACTCCACTAATAGGAAACCACAGTTACAAAACACTTATAATACAGAACCAAATTAAAAAGAAATGGTGCCAAATTAAAGTCACGACAAAGGCATCCGTATTAAATTTCCTTTATGGGACTTAACGTGAGAAATGCGATTTATGAAGTGCACTCAAGGCGGTGTGCGACTTCCTCCTCGGCGAAGAAATGAGGATGGTTCTACCATAACTTAAGGCGTCATAATACAAATCACGCATGATTATACCAACATAACACATTTTTGCGGTCAAAGATTAAAAATGTTTGTTCTCCAAGGCAAAAATAAGAAGGGAGGGATAAAAGTCAAGGTAGGGTACAAGAAAATCGAGATTGATGAGAAATGTACTTATAGAATGAGAGATTGGTAGGCAGAGAGGAGCAACTAAGAAGAAAAAACTAGACGAGGGGAGGAGGAGGAAAGAGTATAACGATACAGCGAAGAAATGGAACAATAAATAGCGGGAAAATGAAGAACAAAAAAGAGAAGAAAAGGAAATATGAGAAAAGGTACAGGAGGAGGCAAAGGAACTAAAGGTAACGTTTTAGAACGTAGCAGGAATAAGGAATAAAAACCAAGAATTTTGGAAGTTCGTTAGGGAACAAGACACGAATGGAGGAAAAAGAATGGGAGGCGTGGGAAAAGGAGATACCACAGGAATGCGAATGGCTGGCTCAGCCGCTGAAAGAGACAGTATAAAAGGGAGAGCAAAAAGACAGTAGAAACAATGTGCAATGAGGGGAAAAAAAGATGAAAATAATAACAATTTACAGCAGAGGGATGAAGAAGACAAGGAAAAACTTAGATGAGATGATGGAAGAGTGGGACGAGGACATGATAATATTGGGAAGGAATTTCCATGCGAGAATATAAGGAGAGGGAGAAGAGGGAAAAGAGCGGCAAAGGTCAAAGTGGCAAAGAGGGAAAAGAACTACTAGAAACGTTCAATGAAAGGGGATGGGAGATACTGAACGGGAATAGCGAAAAAGCGAAATGGGGGAGTTTGCGCATACAGGAGGGAAGGGTGAATCGACAGTACCGAACGCAGAAGCGGGAGAACGAGTGAAATCATTTAACGTAAGAGATAAAGTGGAATCGGACCATTAACCCATGGAGCTGATAATGGTAGAGCGAGAAAGGGAGCAGTGGTGGAGGGAAGAGATGCACATAACAAGAAAGTATGGTCGAGTGAAAATATAAATAATTATAAAGGAAAAATAGAAAACATAATTTGGGAAGGGAAAAGGGTAGAGGAACGTGTGAAGGAAATAAGAGAGAACACGGATGAAGCAACAGAAAAGTCAAATCAAAAAAATGGATCGGGGATATAATGGGTTGGAAAAAGTGGTGGGATACAGAATGTAAGGAGACCAAGTAAGAAGAATAAAGAGGCATTAAGAAAACAGGGGGACCCAGATAAACAAGAAGGACAAAAAGAAATAGGAGGAAAGGATTAAGGAAATGAAAACTGAAGAAGTATGGAAATATTTAAAGAAAGAAGAAGAAGAGGGCACAAATGAGGGTGCAGGTAAACGAATGGGACATATACTTCAGGAAATTACTTGAAGGGGACCAGGGACAGAAGGGAGAATGAGAACAGAGCAAACGAGTATGCAAGGAGAAAGAAGAAATAAATGAAGACGAAGTGATTGAAGTAACGAAGACAGTGAAAAATATCCAAGCGGCAGGAGAAGATGTGACACAAGGAGAGGAGTAATTAGCCCAATATACAAAAAAATAGACAAAAAACAATTGGGAAATTACAGGGGAGTTATATTATTAAACACGACCTAAAGAAGGAAATAGAGGAAAAGGAATGATTACCATAGGGATAAGCAGGACTCAGTTGAGTCGATCAGAATTAGTAACTCGGTACGGCCCCGAAGTCAAACAGCAAAAACTGTGGAAATAGTCCGATGAACTCTACTAATATGAAACCACAGTTACAAAACACTTATAATTTAGAAAGTATACATATTTAGACATACGGCAAACAAGAAACTAAAAAAAAAGGGCAAATGGTGGCGATACTCGTAGACGTGCTATGATAGAGTGAATAGGGAAAATCTGTGGAAATACACGAGAAAAAAAAGATAAATGAAATGATGATACAAAGAATGGAGAAAATTTATGAGGAAACAAGTAGGGTAAGAGCGAATGGTCAACAAGGAAGGGCAACATGAAATTATGGATGCTGCACTACGTGTACGATATTGTGCTAATAGCCTAGGAAGAAATAGAAATGAAGGAGATAAGGACAATGGACAGATACTTGAAGAGGAAAGAACTGTAAGTAAATGTAGACAAAACGATGGTAATGGTGTTTAGGAAGGGGGAGGAAGAAGGAAAAAGGAGGAGTGGAAATGGAAGGAGGAGGGAGCACATCAGGTAAAGGAATTCACATACTTCGGATACACGATGGAGCAAGACAACGAAGACGGGGAACGCATAAAGGAAAGAGCAAGAAAGGGAAATAAATTAATAAGGCAATTATGTAGCGTGGGAGAAAAGTTGTTTGCGATGGACTTAGGAAAAAGGAAGCTATTATTCGACACACTACTAAAAAGTGTGGTATTTCATGGTGCAGAAGTGTGGGGGTGGAAGGAGCATAAAGGGGTTGAGGGGCCTACAGGAAAAATACTAGAAGTAGGTGTTGGGACTGGAAAGAGGAACACTGGGGTTATCATCAGAGAGGAAGTACAAGAAGAAAAAATAAGGGTAGAGGCGGGAAGCAGAGCAACAAAGTATGGGGAGGAAATGAGTGAAACAACGGAGTGTAAATTATTACAAGAATGTTGGAAATAAATAAAAGAATGGAGAACAAGAAATTAGAAAGGAATGCTATGAAAGAACCAGGTACGCGAAGGAAGAAGTTAAGAGATTAAGGGGAGTAGGAGTGAATGTTAGATGTACAAAAACAAGAGAGGTGGACAAAAATAAAAGAATTAAAATGTAATGTAAGCTATAAGAAAATGAAGGGATACCAGAATATTTGAAAGGAGAAAAGAAGAAACAAAAGAAAAAAATGATAGCGAGGTTCAAATTCCGAAATGAAAAGCGGGGAAATAAATATTAGAGAAAGGACGAAGAAAGAGACTGTAGGTTATGTGGGGAAAAGACGGAAACTACAAAACATATGATGAAATAATGTAGGGTGTTAAGGGAAGAGGACAGTACGGTAGAAGTAATACTGGAGGAGAAGTGGATGGAACAAATATGGAAAAGAAGAAAACAGATAATAGGAGACAAGGGAAGAAGGTAGGTAGCAGCAGATGTAATTGTAAATATGTAAAGATTGTAACAGTGTAGTTTAATAATGTGATGTGATATGCAATACGAATAATTTGCAATATACAAAAATGAGCAAATAATGTTCATAAGTAAGTACTGGGACAGAAAAGGCTACCTAGAAGGTGCTAACTGATTAACTAATAATTGAAGTATGATTAATTTTATATCATTCATTATAGGTACGTCAGTGATATAGTCCAACTAATTTTTTCAAACGAACAATTTCGCAAACACAAGCAATATAGGAAAGAAATTGTCAAGGACATAATTTTTCCCACAGTAGAAAATAATATTTTTCACACCGACGTTTGCCATTACCTCAAATTATAAAATCATTAGTTTGTTCGCGTTATTTTGGTAACTATAAAACCACGAGACGCGCTACCGAAAAGAATGCTTGTGCGTTGGGCCGTTGCTGCGACACCTTGCTACTCGTGCGCGATCCAGTCCATAGTCTACCTCCTGCTTGTGCGTTGGGCTGTTGCACCGACCGCTTGCTTGTAGATTCCTTCCGCCGTCGCTACCTGACCTGTCCGTCGATCATTTCCGCCGACGCTACCGAATAAAGAATATTCTGACCGCGCGCCTGCTGCTCTTAATCGCGTTATTTAAGAGAATCCTGAATCCTGACCAGAAACGTGATCGCTCACTGCGATAAATCCTGAAAAGCCTGACCAGAATCCTGATCGCTTATTGCGATAACCCAGAAATAATATCGAGACCGCGCGCGTCTGCCGTACTTGGTTTCGTCGCCTGCGCTGCCGAATTGTTGATTGTCACTTACGTGCACCCTGAACCGTCGCGATACTAACAGCCGCCTGATAACCCACCCCAGCTAACCGATCACCTGGCCGTCGTATTCGGAGGTTGAAGGTACGAGTTGAGAATAAAACATTACACCGCACAACCAGATAAACGACGGGATGTAGGGCCCGAAAGTTATCTCACATTTCCAGTACACGCATCATAAGGTGACACGACGGGCTGTAAATCCCGGCGTCATCTTCTACAACCATAACCATACACAAACAAGGACGGTGTCGTGGCGCTCTATCGCCCAGCAGTCATCTTCAATTACTCCGGTGGTAATCGCTCTAATTTTACCACCCTCCTGGAGGATGCGTCTAAGCAGCATAGTATGGGTTAATCCCAGATTCTATTAGACGTCTCTTCATTTAAACAACCAGCACATATTATACTAACACACCTTACAAAAAGGAATACCAAAAAAGACCCAGAGGTACTAGCAACCGCTAACGTTAATACCAGAAGCTACTTCCGCATCTTAACCGGGAAGCGCCTGTTAAATTGTACCAACCGCAGTTAAAGATGCTACAGACTGATTGAACACCGCAAATCTATGTAAAGGTATAAAGTTGTTCCTTTTTTAATCAAAAGAATAATCGTGTACATAACAAAACATCATTTCCGTCCGATACAATTCGCACAATTGTTTAATTTCGATTACGCCGTACCAAAACTCGGGTAAATCAACCACCTCAGTTTAATTCGTTCTTAACAATTAACAATAGGTCTGTGACGAATATGCAATCTCCTTTTTGCATTTAAATTAAATGCGAAATAAACAACGTTTATAATAACGTACAAAATTGTGTAAATGATGTACGATTTACCGCGCAGATAAAAACAATTTTTAATAAATTAAAAGTTAATAAGTCCGTAATAAATTCAGTATTCCCTGTATTTAATAATTAGAGCAAATTTCGTTCATTTATACGCGTTTAAAAGTAATAGACGCTTTCTTATAAAAAACTTTATGTAAATACGTTCTAAATTAATTAATCCTGATTATTGAGAGGATTGATACTTCATTGTTATATGGTCTTTTTTTGGTCAGGACCGACTTTACGATTTTTCTAAATAATTTTAGAGCCATTTTGTCCGGATTTTTGCATAGCACGCGGTCAATTGAACCGTAATAATTTCTATTTTCACAGAAACGTCTCTGGACCTATTGAGCCGACCACCTGCAGTCGAAAGGCGTTCTTCCAAAGTGGGCGGCCCAAGGGAAGTGTACATATTTTATCCTTTTTTAATTTTCTTTGTTCATAGGGTTATTATTAATTTTAGGAATGACTCATTTTAGTTCCTTTTTCCTTACTTAGCATTGTAACAATAGGAGAATATATGTTTAAACCATTTATCTAATTATTTATGGTAAAAAGTGTTAAGCCTATATACCCCGTATTTACGAACCACCCCGTCTTCTTAAAATAGACAGGATTGTGCCAGTTCGAGGCAAATTAAAATAAGCAATTTTAATTACTGTAAGCAAAGTGGCTTACAACATGATATGGTTTCGTCATTAAAGCTTTTGAAAAATCGACCCTAAACCCACGTATTATAGATAATAATTAATAACTAAAAATAAGTAGGAATAACTATTATTTACAAGAAAAATCTTAAACTTCCACATAAAATCCCTTTTTACTAATATACCAATGTCAACGTGTAAACCAAACCTTAATTTAAAAACTTTAATCTATTAACAACAAACAAACCGAAAAAATATGCCATTCACACAAACTCGGTGCTATATCCTAGTCCAATTTGGAATAACCTCAAATATCGTGAACAAGCTAAAAATGTATGTCCCAATTACTGTTTTCAAAATTTATACTCGTATTTTCTTGTTTTTCGAACCTCTATTATGGCTTAAGAATTTACGACCTACCGCTTCCCATAATAATTTGCAATGCGAAATACGAACGTGCTTATTTTCCTATTTTCTGGTTACGTAGGCTTAGGTAAGTTTAAAACAAAAGTATGTACTGTACAGTCGGAAAACCTTGTCAAATTGCACGTCAGTTACAATTTTAATGCTCGCCGTGAAAGGCTCAGCAAACGCGTTAACAATCATTTCTGAAATACGTAGTTTGAAGTTTTTTTCACTTTACATTCAAAGGAAGTTAAGTGCAGTGAATTGAACTGTTACTCGTTAACCTTATTAACCGAAAACATGCTTAGGTAAATACATTTTAATTTTTATATTCCAATTATCTGGAAGGGTGCGAGTACAACCTAAAGTAAATTATACATCTTTCAATTTTCGATAAAATGATCAAAAATATAAAATGTAATAGTGAATGCACCTCACTTCTAAAATTACTTTGTATAATAGCTATTACATTTAACGGTTTTGTTTATTTCTTAACTTTTGTCATATGAGACTAATCAATTTCATTTTTCTGGCGCATTTGATTGATGATGACTGATTGTAATTTTTAAATATACGGTATCAATGGAATCAAAGAAAAAGTTACCTGGCGCTGAGAACCGCACGAGTAAATCCGTGAGAGAAGCGGGTTTGTAAGAACAAGTTTATTATTATTAATACAAATGGGACTAAGGCAAACAATAGAAAGATGGAAAACGGAAAGTTGGTACCAAGGTCATGGGTTATTTACTCAGAAACTGCAAGTTTTGTCTTCTACTTTTTTGTAAACTGTTTGCCCCCATCCGAAGCAGCACGCTCGTGGGAGGGTATAAGAATTGGGGAAACCTTTCTAAAAAATATTGGTCGTGTGTTTTAGAAAGATTAATAGAAATATTGAAGTTCCTTGGTGGACAACATTTAGAACTTCGAGGACCATCAGATCAATTATGTCAAAAGAACAACGGCAATTTTTTAAAGTTAGTGGAACTCTTGGATAAGTTTGATCCAGTTATACAAAACCATGTATAGAGGACGCTACGACAAAAACATCATTATTTAAGTAAGGACTCGCAAAATGAAATATTACAGCTTTTGAGTAATGCTAGTAAAACGGAGCAGATGACAACCATTATACATTTTGTTTCCTGGAATGAAGAAAGCGCTGTGGTTAGAATTAGAATTTTTTTAGGGTTTGTTGTCGATGATTCTACAGATCATGGTTTGTGTGATACAATATTAATATCGTTGGAACAATGGAGACTTCCCGTTGAAAATATTCGGAGTCAGGGGTACGACAACGGTGCGAACATGAAAGGGAAATAAATGGTCGTCATAAATTGCTGTTGAGTAAGAACCCTAGGGCTTTTGATGTCCCATGTAATGCTCATATCCTGCATCTAATCATAACCGATGCTGCAAAAATTAATATAGACGCAATTACCTTTTTCTAAATAGTGAAAGAATTCGATAACTTCTTTTCTTCATCTTCAAAACGATGGCCAGTTCTTTTAAGCTATATAACTAACAACGCTAAAGCAACCATCCGATACCCGATGGGAAAGTACAATAGAAACAATCCGTCATCTGAAATATTATCTAGGTGAAATTTGTGACTCATACGAAATAACGCAAAAGGATGATTTTAATACAGAAGTTCAACATGAAGCACATAACTACAAGAATATAGATTAGATACGAATTACACAAATGTTCTCAAAACAGCAGAAAAATTTGGTAAATATATATAATATATATAATATATACTACTTTTGTAAATTTTAAATCTAGAAAAGTAAAATTTTAATCAAGTTTGAACTGCAGCTGAACGTTTTAATTACGACTTCCTTGTGTTTGTATTTATATCCACTAAACCAAAAATCGTAAAAACAGGATGGATTCAAACGGGCGCCAAATTTGTGTTTGCAGGCGGGCGCTAAATGTGGTAACGCCGACGCTGCCTATTACATAAATTAGCGACCATCCCACCAATCTAAAAATTATTTCCAGCACATCTTCATATGCAGTTTGATTATATTTTTTACCAAAGCTCTGCGTGATGGATATTAGTGAGACACCCGGTGTATTATTGCTGCAAATTTTCTTTTAGCGACTACGTTCATCGTGTTTTCAATCTTTCAATGTTAAAGTTATTTTGTTTACAACACTAATTAGCAAAATATTCTTTGTGCCACTAATTATGACACTCACAGCGCTACAAAATAACTTTTTTAAAAGTTAATTTAGAATACGATGT
Source organism: Vesta saturnalis (assembly GCA_036346205.1). Lineage (NCBI taxonomy): Eukaryota > Metazoa > Arthropoda > Insecta > Coleoptera > Lampyridae > Vesta > Vesta saturnalis. The sequence continues at coordinate 170,416 of JARFJB010002383.1, read as the reverse complement.
GTTAAAATCATAGAATATATTTTTCACACATTTTTAGTCATTTAAAACTTGATTAATAACACAGTAGGAGCAAATCTATAAAGTTCTAGGTTGTAAAACCCGGATCCATTGTTTAATATTAATTCCCATTATCCTTTAGGAAAGGTTGAATGTGTAAAGGAATTAATTAAAGCTGTCAGAGTTTCATTATAAATAAAGTATTTAACACTTTTATTTATGTTTAGACAATAAAAAATTTACATTAAAATTAATTAATTCAAAATCCAATCTTTTATAAATACAACATTGCAAACATTGATACAAGCCGCGTGTTTGTGGTAAAAGCTTTTATTGTGCATTTTTTAAACCTCAGAACTATGTATTAATATTTTGTAAACTTACTTTGCAAAACTTTTAAAAGCCATTGATATTAACGATATATTATATAAGGAAGCCAGCCAAGCAATATTAAAGTGAGTTGTTGAATACAGTATAGAATTCCTTTTAATTTATTAACGAGCAGAAACATGCTTTTAACTACGCTTTTCCACGTGTTTCACAATACGGTTATAAGCGTCTACGATACAATAGAAAACAATAAGTGGGATTATAAAATCCTAATATAAATTGCGATATTTTGCTGGTCATGGTCATATAATAGATTAGTAGATATAAAACGTTCAGTGAAAACTTCATATATGTAGCAAGTCTTTCCATACTATGTATTAGATATTTGGTACCCATCAAGTTAAATATCTAGAGCAATGCATCTGTAGAATGATACTGCAACAAACATAATACATCCAAATACGGGCAAATAAAACAATCCGATATGGAACCACACAAGGCTTTCCAACTTACAAAGCGGTAACTAAAAGAACCGAAATAATTAATTTTTTAGGAAAATTATACAACCTCTTTTGTAGTACGTCCAAATGAAAACAGGCAACATAATGATTGATGTCAAATAAATATTTAAATGCCAACTTGAATAAATCCTGCAAAAAAGGCCACATGTTTAAATCATGGCAAATCCCGTTTAAATTTTTTAAACATCATTTCATTAATGTTTGAGGCGTGGTTGCTTTCGTATCAAGAGATTACAGAAAAGTTTTGTAAAATTGAATTATCTTCAAAACATGTCTAGAGGTCTTTCTACAAAGTTGGTCGTTACTCAGTTATTGCGCACGTACATGCTCACGCACACTGACACGCACAGGCACATGCACACGCACGCGCACGGCGGATTTATGTATCTACCACTAAATTTACTCATAACCAATGTTTTAGTTGATTCTGAAGTTGATACATAGTTTACTCGTTTTTACTTTCTCATATACATCATATACAAAACAAAATATAGTGATCTTCACAGAAATTGAATTTGCTCAAATTATGATTTTGACATTTTGAGCCTCCATGGTTATGAAAAATTGTTTCTACCTGTGCGTGTGTGTACACAAATAAGATAGAGCCAAAATTGGCGAAGCTCTTAACCCTTTGCATCGTGTTTAAGAAAATATTTCTAACGATTTTTAATGTCTCCAACACTTTCAAGTTCTATTGTACCATCCGGTACGGCATCCTTTTGTTGACCGGCGGGAACCAGTGCTTATAGGTGCCCGGGGTGAAAACTAAAACGATGGTTTTTATGTTCATTTTCAAAAATGTTTAATTGTATGCGCCGACACTAGAAGGCCGAAGGTCTTTTTTATTCTTGAAATTACAATGAATTAAATAAAAAATATTTAAATTACTCAAAAACTTGCAGTGTGTGGTAGTAATTAAGCATTGCTGTCGGTTTAGTAAGCCTTTAAAAACCTTAATCCTACTTTAAAACTTTAAGACGTGAAGGTTAATTAATTTTGTATTAAAGTTCTCGTTTTGCATGTAACGAGTACTTATAATTTCATGTGAGCTTTTAATTTTAAAGTTATGGTCCTTAGTTTTAGTGATTTCGTGCATTAAAATGTTTACCATGATACTATTGGTGATTGTCTACGAAAAATAGATTTTAAACTAAACAGCAATTTTAACAAAAACACTATGTGGCAGTGTACTCTGTTATGGAGGAGTGACGTACACAAAGCAATTAAAAGTTTTAATTATGTATAGGAATTGAGTATATGATAAAATACTGTGCGACAGAATGACGCAATGGTTACCTATTTAAGAACGAATAAAATTACGCCAACGTCGCTAACAAGCACGGCTCATAATACAATAGATGACCGCATGACCGGCCTGCCTCATGCATGCATGCATTCGGTTCTCGAATGCTCACATCGTCTCGATGCGAGAGATGCAACGTCGCGGCCTATAAGACACAGTAACTCGAGAGTTGGCGGGCTCTCCTTATTTAGATATTCAGATACTTCGCAAACATTATTACACAATTTGTGCTTTTTATATGATAATCGTACTCCTATGTTGCACATGCCCAACCCTTGTGTTTAAATTAGACAAAATACCGGTGTCAATTTTTGCATAGAATTTGTGCATATACCTATGAGTAGATTACGTCTACACTACTACACATTGGTACAATTGACGAAACTTAATGACACTTTGTGACAAGAAAATGAGAGATATATTATACATAATTACGTACATACAAGTACATTACATTTGAATGTCGTTTCCTGCTGAAATTCTTTTTTAAAGCTTATGCCGTAATAAATACAAGTTTTGTGTACCGTGATATCAAAAGTTATCTTGATCAAAGGTAGCCATAGAATGGAAAACGACGTTTTATATAATTGCACAGTGCATAATAAAATTTATGCACCGTGAGTAGTACACAGGCACCTTCCGACCACTTGGATTTTGACGTCACAAGACCGCCCACGTGGGGACCGAATTTTCCACCCCTATGGTTTCTTCTCGGAGGCCTTTTTCAACCCCTTTCATCCCTAATTATTCTTGTTTTTAATCGTCCACGTGTGAGACCGTATTTTTCACCTCAATGGTTTCTTTTCGGAGGCCTTTTTCAACCCCTTTTCATCCCTAATTATTTTTGTTTTTTTACTGGTCCACGTGTAGGACGTGTTTTTTCACCCCTATTTTATGGCCGCCCACGTGTAGAACGCGTTTTTTCTACCCCTACGGTTTCTTTTCGGAGGCCTTTTTCAGCCCTTGATAGAATTTTCAACCCTTTTTGTTTGTATTAAGAGCCTTTTTTGATAGACATGCCTTTTTTGTACTTGCTCACGTGAGGGGAAGATGTAGGCCTTGGGTTCGGTCTTGGACTTGGGATTGGTCTTGGGGCTTGGAGCAGGTCTTGGCCTTGGGCTAGGTCTTGGACTTGGGCTAGGTCTTGGGGCTGGGGCTGGACCTGTGGCTGGACCTGAGCTTGGTCTTGGGGTTGGTCTTGGACCTGGAGTTGGTCTTAGGGCTAGAGTAGGGTGACAACTATTTCTGGTAATTATCTTGTAGATCATTTTTGACCCGGTGATTGGAGGGTTAGCATTCTGATTGGGGTGAAATTTGAAACAAGGAAACCCTAACCTTATAAGACAAGTGCAGAGCTTGGCCCCTATCGTGGCCACTTGCTGCAATTGTATGTGGGTTCTAACCTAATCTTATAATTTCTTATAATTTTTGTAAGTTATGACTGGTAATTTGTATTCTAATAAGGAGGTTCTTGTAAGACACGAATATGAACTTGTGTTAGGGATTGATCTTGCGTGGGGAATTTGAATGACAGTAAAATGTAATTATAGAACGCTTATTTTTATTGTAAATGTCATAATTAAAAAGCCTCTGTGAGTTATAAAAAAAAATTACTGACATTCAGGTTGTTCTCTAATGAAACAAAAATTTTTTATTAAGTTAATTAATTACATAACAGTTATTACAATATTGTTTTCTAAATGAATATTAAAACTGATTGCTTTACCTGCATTGATTGCATTGAAATATGTTTAATATCCATCCGACCGTTAAATTGTTTGTATATTGTACACCTTAATATTTTTTTAAAGAAACTTGTTGTTACGTATAGCTTAAATGTGTTTTATAACTGTAATTAAAAATCTGTACAAGCAAATAAGATAAATAAAAGGTTAAAAGCACACTTACCAGCTCTGTATTGAACGAACATTTTTCTGTTAGCCGTATACTCACACTAAAACAACTTTCTATGTTTTACGTTTTATGAATAGTTGATGTAAAACTAGCTATGGATTTTCCCATAATTCATTTTTAGAGTGTAAATATACAAACAACCTAATTATCTTTATCACACTTACTGAAACTCAAATTTACTTTTCCCTTAAAGTAATTAATAACAAAGCGGTTTGAATAAAATATTATATGCTGTACATACACATGCAAAATTGTTTTTATAAAAAACCACATTAAATGTTTGGAAAGTAATAACTACATGTTTAAATTCCACAACAATATGTAGTAAGAAATCACTGTTCATGTTTACTTTTAGCTAATTACTGTGTAATTATATAATCCTGTTAAATTTAATAGTCTAAAAAATTGATTACCAATTGATTACCAGTAACATAATTTCCTTTAAAAACACTAAATCATAAATTTTATAACACGATTCTTAAAAACACACATGCTGAACTAAAAAGAAAGAACAACAATAGGCGCATCTGTTATTACCAACTCTTAATTAAAAAAAATGTAAGGTACTAAAAATTTCTTTATTTATTAGAATAGAATGGTTGGGTAACAGGCGTTAAACAATAATTTAATTATCTCGTCATTTACAATTAAACATGTACTAAAAAAGTTTTTTTACAAAATCAATCACTGATAAACTATGTAATCTAAAATATAGAAACATTGACGTATAAAGTCCCCACACATCCGAATGGTAATCTTGCAGTATTGTTTTATTGTATAGGAAGCACCTGAAATTTTTCTCTAGAAAACGTAAATAATTTCCTTGCGGTGCTCGTCCAAAGGAATCAAAATATTCCCCATTACCATTCTCGTCAATGTAGATAGCGGTCCAATGCTGACCTGGTTTGTTTGCAGGATCCGTGTTTACGATAATTGCACACGGTCTAGGTGCGTGTCTCGGTAGTGGATTAGAAGCACATACAAGCTGAAGCACATTCCTCTTGTAGCTGGGAATCGATTTCAAGCATCTCAACACTTGTACCGCGTACATCTTTGGAATTGGTATGCATTCAGTCTTGCAGTAGTAAGGCGCTTCCAGTGCACACATAGGCCTAGTGATGTTATGGTTTAAACAGCTATATGCTTTTATTTCGTTTTTCAATTGTTTAATCGACGGGCAGCCAGTCTCCTCCAGGTTTACTATTGGTTTGTGAAGAAACCTTAAAAACTGTTGTTTTTCGCTGCCCTTAACGTGAATTTTGTTAAAGGGACGCAACACTCTCACCAACTCCTCACGGAAATTGTTGTAGCGTACATGACCCGACCACTATTTCAGCCCATGATAATTAGCCTTCATAAATTTTATCTGTTGTGACATGGATCTTGATATAAAGTAACCTCGAGGTGGTTTTATTAGCATCAACGATAAACGACCATGATCTGTAACCACGGCTATTTCTTTCGGTATGGATTTGTTGTTAACACCACTAAACCCTTGTACGTCCAAGTATGCGTCCATCTTCTTTCGGCTGCTGCTGTACACTGAAGATCGCAGGTTAGAGCTACCATTTTAACAGCTAAAATCCACAACGACGTTCCGATATTTATCGATCTCGATCACGTTATCGAATTCTGCATACACCAAACAGTTAACAGTTTCGGTGAGCGCTTCTTCAAACCCGACTTTCAGTCGAAGGGAACCGCTTCTAACTAAATTTTAATGCGTACTACCGTTTGCGGACAAGTCAGGCGTTAGATCAAAGGTCATTAAACAGTAGCCGTTGGGGTAACAGCTTCTCGATATATCGTTACCTTCATTAAAAAAATGAATACCCGTACCAAACAATAAGGTGTGGTACGCTCTTACATATAAATTAGCTGTAAAGTCTGGTTGCAAGGCCTTCGAAGGAATTTGTTGTTCGTCAATATATAACGACACGTAGTTAATATCGAAGTGATGAAAATTGAACGGGTTTGAGGGGTAATCACTGTTGAAGGCTTTCTTTGCTACAAAGCCTACGATGCATCGTTTACGTAAAACTGACCCAGGAAAACATTATCGAATAATTTTCGCCGTATGCCTGCTGGTATAGTTCACACTTTTACCTCGGTCCTTTTAACTGGGTATTTTACCGTGGTTATTTCTAAAGCTTAAGCGTGCGCAATTAGAATAGTTGGATTGATTCGCATACGTCTCACCAGTAAACTAGCGCCTATAATTCGCGCCTTGTAAGTTGAATCGAGTGCCACCATTAGGCTAAATGTACAAATTTAGCCTTTAACTCAACACCACTTATGAGAAAATTTTCTTGATTAAACAAATCCGAGTGCACGTGACCAATCATCTCCATCTGTTTCCCGGTAGCCGCAACTGCTTGACGTTTTGAGAAATCGTTATTTGCGTTTCGCAGTGTATTCATCTGTCCAGCTGTATCATTGTGCCATAAGGTACAACCTAGATGTAAACTCTTGGCCTCCTTTCCATAATTTAGCAGCGTTTCGATATATGAACGGTAGGCGTAGATGTTGTTTGGTTGTGACATCATCTTATATAAGTAAATCTCCAACTGTGAGAAAAGCGAATGCATCCAATTGTTTACCGGTGCTACAACATCAGCGTCTGCAAGTGATGTGTCATTTTGCTTTAGAACTTTAGCTGTGATGTACTACATGGTCTGGCTTAAATCTATGTAATCGTTTCCATTTCCGGGGACTAGAAATTCTATTGGGGCGTCATCACTCAGAGCTGATAAGGGTTTGTAAAATTCCATTCACCACTCTCGATACTTGTCTGCGTTGACGGTAAAGCGAACATCTTGAAAATATATCGTCGTAAGTAGGCAGACAACCATGTAGGTGGGCTGTTGGAAAAGCATCAGTAGCTGATCCGATTACAGCCATTTCGAAATCCAATGAAATTGTTTCGGGTTCAAACTGCGGCCACATTTCCTTGACAAGTGAAAATAATCTATCATAGGTTTGTCGTGTTTTGTTAGGTAAAAGAGCGTATAAAACTGGAAAAATGAAGCCATTCCTACTGGCCAGTATGACATACACTTGGTGAAAGAGTGGAGGTGCTTGTCGGAATGTTTCATCCATGAAAATTTGTTTCATATGTTGACTCCACCGTGTATTGTCTTCCCGATAAAATATTAGGATTCTTTGTGGGTCGGGACGCTCTAATCCAGTATCCTTCATGAGGAATGCTTCAGTTTGTCCAGATGCGAATTCGTAAATTCTGCACGCTTCTGGAATAATTAAGCTCTCTAAATTCAATGGAGTTGGCGGCGCACCAGCAACAAGGTTTCGCGTTCGCTGACACAGCTTCCTAATAGCATCTTTATTTGGCATTTTATCTTGGACGGCTGCTCCAGTATCTCCTAGGGCACGATTTAGTATCTGGGCTGGCGTATTAATCGTTTCCTTGGCTTGTGTTCTTATTGAAACTTTTATTTTAGCAACACATACTCCTGCTGCATCACTATCATGGTTATGGTTTCCAACATCACACAAATATTCATCGTTCACAGTTGTATGTAGACGACCTCGTTATTTATCCACTTTTCTCTCACATCTCCAAAACTTCTTCCCTCCATCTTTGCTGGTTTTATCGAACACATACAGAAAACCGTTGAAAGCAGAGCTTCTTTTGGTTACGGTTGGTTTTTGTAATTTCCATTGCTTTTGACACCCACAAAACTAACTCGCAGATAACAATTGAAAACAACTGAAGAAATATTGTTCGGGGATCAATTTAAATAGATGCTGCGACGTAGAACTAATCACCTATAATTATAATGTTATTTGCAAAGATATTTGTAAAGTAAATACATTGTACTAATTGATGTACATCAGAAAGATTGAAAAGAAGTGGAATTAAGATTAAGTAATTAAGTGGAATTTGTTCACCTGCCTAATGGCCATGCATTATTGTTTTTTTATCTAATTATCTTCATGTAGTAAAATGGTTTATACCTATGACCTTTACAAGAAACATTATTAAAAGTTTCAAACTATGTAGGTACATATTTACAGTTGGCGTCCAAACGACCGGCGGTAAATAGTCTTGCGCCCAAACGGCGGTGCCCAAACGGCGGTGTCCAAACGCCAGCGCCCAAATGTCGCGTACCGGAGATAAAGAATCACCCACAATTTGCGGTTCAACGATGTCGCAATAAACAAACATCTGAGTTGGTAATCCTATCCATATGCTAGCGGGGTGAGGCGGTATTGATTCAATAGCTATGTTCTGATACGGACGATATCCCAATTGCTTAATTAGATTATGATATTCGATTGTTAGCAATTTACTTATTAGTGCATGGTTATTTTGTTCGCTGATAATTTCTTCTATGTCGGCATAATTTCCCGAAGCGAAACTTATCACGTACCAGCCATCTTCAATATAAATGATCTTCTCGTTGTCGCGTTGAAAATATTCTGCGGCCTTTTTTAATATCGTTTCAAACACGTTCTCGCCAGGTGGCTCAGTGCTATAATAAATTAAATTGTCTGTTGCACTTACAGCGGCAAAAGAACATAGGTACTGAATTTCCGATATCCCTACAACCCACGACCCCGTTAATCTTAGTCGCTTTGGTAACTGTGTAATAAAGTTGATGTCACATTACCTGGAAAATACGTCATAGAGCTATTACTCAATAAGGTAGATAAAACTCTATCTTTATATATCTCTCAACTGCGAAGCTAACACCCAGCTATTAAATTTGTCACTGTATCCACACCACTTGACTAGGTATTGTTTATATCGCCCACGGCCCTTCTCTGCTAGAATCTTATCGACTTTGAATGTATCTTTATCAACCGTAACAACTTGCAATTCTTCTTCGTAAAAGGTATCCTCAACAGGATCGTTATTAAGATCGATTATTCGATAAACTGGTGGTCTTCTCTTTATGACCGCACTAATTGTAAAAACTTCCTCGCTCCAATTCGTTTCATATCCCTTCTCAAAGGTGTACTTAGTTCTGGCGATTCTGACATGCTCACCGGCTTTACATTTAGGATGGCGTACTGGACCTAAACCTTTCGCATACAGGTTATCCCACACTTCCAAAATGTTTTTATCGTTTACAGTCTTTCGAGTACATCAATATACCTGTAGGAATTTTTGTAAGTGAAATTACGCCACATCTTTGTTTTCAATGTTTTATTAAATCTTTCAACTACAGATGATTTTACATCAGGGTTATTTGTTACATAGAAATTGATATTTTGTTTCTTGAAAAAGTTTTGTACACTGCTTGCCACAAACCCTTTGCCTTTATCCGTCTGTAGATTTGCCGGAGTATTGTCGCAATACTTAAAAATATCCGCGAATGCTTCAATTACAGATGAGACTGTCTTCGTTTTAAGTGCTCTCGCGCCTGCCCTCTTACTAAATAGATCAATTACCGTTAGTATGTAGTTGTATCCACTATTGTGTTTACTTAAGTTCGTATATTACAAAGATCCGTTGCCACAACTCGTAAAGGTTACTCACAATATATTTATTTGGTGGAAACTTTTTTCTGACCAGTTTATGTACCGTATAAGCTTCCTGCGCCTGCAGCCAATTTTTCACTTCACCATATTTTTTTATCTTTTACAGCGTTAGTTAGAAGTGTTATACCAGCGAACCCTGCTGGGTTAGAGGGATCATAGTATACAGCATCCATGTTATGTCCGCCACGAATCCCAATCTAGTTAAATTCCTTTTCTTCTTCTTTGGGAGATTCTTCTCGGTGTTTCCTGCTGCTCGCATTCAGTATACGCAACAATGCCTCGCTTTTTCTCTTATATGAAGGCGGAAGTATTGATACTAGTTTATCGTCCGCTAGACCTTTGCGTTTTGTAAATCTCTAATATCATCAGCAACAGCGTCACCGTTAATTGTTATGCTGGTTGGCTGACGTAACTTATTGGAAAAGTGTAGATACCTTAGAAGAACTTGGTTGTACTGCTGTCATTTGTCATGGTCGGTCATTTTGGTTTTTAAAACTTTACCCATATCGTTACCCAGCTGCGTTAAAATGTTGTTTTGTGTAACATCTGGTGCCTGTAAGCGCTGTATAAAGTCCATCGGTAGAATAATTATCTTCTTCAGATTATGATCCATGATTATTGACATAGATTACCTAGAATTCCGCCAAGTAATGGACCTAACAGGAGTGGTAGAAATTCACCACCTTTCTGTATAAGAAACTGTTTCTTCTTTTTTGTAGATTCGCCTCTCTGTGCCAAGCGTCTTAAAGTGTGCTTATGTTGAGAGAGTCGCTGCTTCTGATCAGCTGTCAGAGGTACAGGACCTTTTAAAATGTTATGTGCACACTCGCAAATACACTCTACCTGCTTACTATCCAAACATTTCAATAAAGCTAATGCATGCAGGATATTAGTGTTCTCGCTTAAAACGTCAGCCATCATATATGATGTAATCTTTATGACTGAGACTTAAACCCTTTTTTCGCTATATATACCTGGCCGAATATGTTTGTTCTATAACGTAGCACATCCTGTGTATTCTGTTTTAAATCGAACAATAGTGCGGGTTTGAAGTGGCATCTTGGTATGCGGCTTCTAAAAATTTCAGGTTGTCCAGCGAAATCTGTCTTGCTAAATGCTGTATCTGAGCTCTTGTCACGTGGGTTCTTAAACAAAATTATGTAATGTGCGTTGAGAGAAATATCCCGCTGTCCACTTCCGTTATGAAATATGTTCTGCGTTAGTAAAAACACACTTAGATTTCGATGATGACAACCCTTTGTAAAAATATCAACCACAGAGCCGTTCGTTTCGCGCATTAGGTCGTCACTTATTATTAAGACAGGTTTTTCCCCGTCAAACTGTTCCATATCCGGTAAACCCTTTTGAAATTCCACAGAGAGATCTTCGAATAAAGGCTGCCACTCACTGTAAAACCAGATAATTTTTTCAAAAGCTGTATCGCAGGCAGTTTCGATATTTTTTAGAAAATCCACGATAAAATAAGATTTCCCACAACACGACGGACCCGCAGCTATTGCCGAAAAGGGGTGCTTAAACTGACCTTCCATCTTGAATCGCTAAACGATACTAACAGATACTCTACCAGAAACCTCGTTTAAATAGACTAAATAACATCCTTTTCAATCAGAATGCTGATCTTCCAATCATCGGGTCAAAAATGATCTACAAGATAATTGCCAGAAATAGTTGTCACTCTACCCTAGCCCTAAGACTAACTCCAGGTCCAAGACCAACCCCAAGATCTAACCCAGGTCCCGCCCCAGCCCCAAGACCTAGCCCAAGTGCAAGACCAGCTCCAAGCTCCAAGACCTAGCCCAAGTTCAAGACCAGCTCCAAGATCCAAGACCAACCTCAAGTCTAAGACCAAACCCAAGTCCAAGACCAAACCCAAATCCAAGACCAAACCCAAGGCCTACATCTGCACCGCACGTGAGCAAGCACAAAAAAGGGCATAGCTGTCAAAAAAGGCTCCTAATACAAACAAAAAGGGTTGAAAATTCTATCAAGAGTTGAAAAAGGCCTCCGAAAAGAAACCATAGGGGTAGAAAAACACGTCTTACACGTGGGCGGCCATAAAAAAGGGGGTGAAAAAAGACTCCCTACACGTGAGCGAGTAAAAAAATAAAAATAATTAGGGATGAAAAGGGGTTGAAAAAGGACCCCGAAGAGAAACCATAGGGGTGGAAAATACGGTCTCGCACGTGGCCAAATGACGGCACAAAAGTGAAAGGCGAGGTTCCTGTCTTCTACTACCGTGTAAAATTGTAATCCCAAAACTATTTAGGATTACAATAGCAGGAAAGCTTCAGTAGAACTGCTTGATAAATTGTGACGATCAAAAAATAATTGACATAAATGCACTTTGGAAGCTACGGAAATTATTTTAAAAATCCATGACTTGACCAACATAATTTTAGGTTGAATTGTTCTAAAAATGTTATGTCAAGAAATATGCCTTTTATTTTATTTAGGAAGCTTTCGTAGTGTATGTTTAAATATATTTAAATCATCACTGTCATTGATAAAACTTTTGTTGCAGAGATTTTTCAGTGTATATACTTTCAAACCTCTTACTTTTGGAAACTGTACCATTTTACAACCGTCAGAAGCAGAAGCACTGTCTTTCAATGATTTAAAAGTAATCTTTGAACAGCAAAAAGAATGTCAAAAATTCCATATTGGGGAAAATAATTGAAACTGGGGTACTTTCAAAAAATGCTTTATATCCAGAGGAAGAAATATTTGAAAATATTATAGATAAAATTGTTGATAATATTATTCATTATCTTTGTGGATTTATAGCCAAAAACATTTTTAACCTTTCAAAATGTGTTGCTTGCAAAGAACAACTTTATAAAAGAGACCCTGGTTTTAGTCATTCGTCCGATTTTACTGTTTTAAAATCTAGAGGTTGGTTGAATCAACTAGATGCATACTTGTTTAATACTTTAAAAAAAGTTGAAAATGTGTTAATTAAATATTCATTCAGTAGATGCCTTCGAGAATACTTTAGATGAATTGTTTTCATCAGAAAACAATCATCAGATTATATTCCCTTTTGAATACACTTCTCATAGGTTTGAAGTTCTTTCAAAAGCAATTTTCTTTTACATTTCTATTAGAATTAAACAATATACAAACAACAAGAAGAAAAACAGAGCAAATTATGCAGACAAAAAAGAACAGAATCTCGTTTACAAATTTCTTAATAGAACTGTTTTTGTATAATAACTGTATAAGAATTCTGTTTTTGTTTTCTTGTCTTATAGTAATATATACAGAAAACTCGCGATATTTCAAATAGTTTTGATAGTACTCAGTTTTAACATTCAATATTAACAACAATTTTATTAAAAGTAAAACATTTATTTCATAGTTAATTTGTTACTTTGGCGTTTAAATAGAAAATTGTGTCATGGGAGTTTTATGAATATTGCTACCACATTATATGGTTTATTTTCTGGTTTAAAAATAAACAATAACGTTAAAACATGAAACAACATAATGCATTTTTTCACCGAACTTGACGTTTAACTTTTTTTTTAAGAATCACGTCCCCCGTCTCTAAATTCGTGTAAATAAACCGGGCAGTTTGTCGGCCGCAATGCTTTGTCTCTCACGCGCTCCAGGTGTGAGTAAATTGGAACCTCTCTCGGTATCGCGTGTGCTCACCTATTTTATTATGCACCATGCTGACACAACTGACACGGCAGGACGCCAATCGTAAATGTTTGCGGTTCTACCCTCACAAGGGCCCGTCTGTTTGAAGGTCGTCAAGGTTCCGTAGCTGTCTGTAGCTGGAAAGTTATCAGAAATTTAGAGGATCATTTTATTTTACCTACTTGTAACTTGAGTGATGTTATCTCGTTAATCTGCTTAAATTATTGAAAATGGGCGAGTTGTTTAATATCCATTACCTGCTGGCCTAATTCTTGAACAATACTAGAACAAGTGTTCGCTTATTTGTAAACGGGAAATATATGAATAGAATACTTGTGAAAATTCTTAATGAATTTTGTAGAAATTATCACCAGATTAATGCAGGTTGTCCAACCAGTGAGTATTAGTATACCTTAACCTTTTTCACTCAGCCTTTTCTCTCGAACGTAATGGCGCGGCACCTCACAATACAAACAGTTCTTTTGCTGCTATCAGTTTACGTTGTGTTGTGTGTTTTGCTGCGCTAATACATAACATGAATTGAGAAAAAAACGCAAAGGAGGCGCCGAAATATTATGTGAAAAAAAAAGAAAACTTTTGTATGAAGAAGCAGAGAAATGTATTTAATTTTTATTGATCGAAGATCTTCTACCGCGACAAGTTTAGTGATTAGAAATGATTCTAAAAAAGTTAGCGAAAACCCAGTGGAGGTACAGTTCAAAATGAAAGGCAGAGTGACACCCCATTTAATTTTTTTATTAAACTTCAAGACCAAGATGCAGAATTTTTCCTTAAGAATCATCCACAGCAACCCTCTGAAAGAGTAGTAAAATTATCTTAGCAAATAAAGTATTTTATTCCGAAGATGAATCCTAAAGAAAGTGGTTATCGTATGACATTAACACTCAAAAACGTCTGTGTTTCTTGTGTTTAGTGTTTTGCAAATCGGTGGACCAAAGTGCATTTTGTACGGGATTAAACGATTGGCGACAAGTACACCAAATAATTTTAGAACATGAAGCCAGTGTAATACATTCTAACTGCACACAAGCTTATTTTATGAAAGTGAAAAATAAAGACATCAAAAGTGTTGTGTGCAATAAATCGATAACACTTAGAAAGGAGCAGGTTAAGAAGAGAAGACAAATAATTGAAAGAATAATAGATGTTATTAAAGTAATTGGAAATAGGGGTCTAAGCTTTAGAGGAAAAAGGAATGAAGCAGCAGATACTTTGGATGACTCAAATCTAGATCACAGAACCTTTTTGGAATTAATTATTTTATTGAGAGAGTATGATGCTATTTTCAAAGGACATTTAACTATCATTATAAATAAAAGCAAAACAGCTAGTGCTAGCAAAAGTATGAAACGAGGTCGTGAAAGTGCATTAACATTTTTGTCAAATAATACAGTTAATTTAGTTATACAAACCATAGGCTCTTTTATAAAACGACACGTATCGGATGAAATTAAAGCTACTAAATTATTTTCCGTTCAATTCAATTCAAAACATGTCTGTTAAAGATCAATGTGCAGTTATAATTCGATATATTATAAATGATGAAATAAGAAAAAGTCTGCTTGCTTTAAAAAGCTGTGATTCTACAGGAAAGGGCACCATGGACCTTCTTTAAAACGTGTTTAATTAAGATGACTTAGACATTCAAAATTATATTGGAAATGCAATGGATGGAGCAACAAATATGAGAGGTGAATATAATGGATTTGCAGCTTGATTAAATCAAAATTCGCCTGGATAAGTCCATGCTTGGTGTCATAGCCTTGTACTGAACCTAGTGTTAATTTCTTCAGCAACTTTTTCTGAACTTTTGAATTCTGCTGCAGTGTTCTATAAGGAGTCTCATAACGGAATGTATATTTGGAGAGAAGCATTAAATAAAAAATTACAAACTATTGGTGAAACAAGATGGTGGTCCAAAAATGCAGCCTTAACTAAAATTTTCGGAGGTTTTAAATCGTGTGAAAGTGGACTTTACTTTGGAGTCATCACTTCACTTTTAAGTATTGAAACAAATACAATCCTTACCGCTGACATAAGAGTTAAAGCTAGAAATTTAAAACAAGCCTTTTTGAGGTATGAGAATATGTTACTGGCGCAAATTGATCTAAGAATTTTTGAAATTACAGAACCGCTTTCAAAATATTTGCAGACTAAAGTACTTGATCTTTTAAAAAGCCAACAATTGGTCACATCTGTAAACAGTCGGTTAAAGGATATTCAACGGAATTTTATTGAAATAAAAATAGCGGCCGGCAAGTTTGTTGAATGGGCCAATCAACAGTTAATTCTAATGTAAAAGCAGAAGATCAGTTACCTACTAAAAGAAAATGTGTTGCTAAAAGAATGGCTGGTGAGTTACTCCCTGATCAACCACAAAGTTTGAAGTGGAAGTATATAACGTAATTATGGATACTGTTGTCCTGATTATGGACAACCGTTTTGTACAAAACAAGGAACTATACCTGGATATGTATTTCTTATATCCAGTTGTTTTCTTTCGAATAAAAATGGGGAGTTGCCGGATGTTGCATTTAATGTTCTGTGTTCGAAATTAAAACACCTGCTTCTGCTTTCTCGTTTTAAGGTTTCAACGGTAACATGGCACCCTACAAAAATGTACGCTGATTATATCACATAAAATAAAGCAATGTTAAATTATATACGTTTTGAATGCATTTCATAAATCTTTCGTTTTACAAAATATTTAATGTAATCGTCCACATCGCATGATTTTGGTTTGCTCCGTATACGTTTGGTAGATATTTGTGGTTGATTTGGTGCAGCCTCATTAAATCTCTTTTTTATAGTGGTTAACGTACCAGAACTTATACCACAAGCTTCAGCAGTACGCTACAAGTACAATGCATTTCTAATAAATAGTATTCAACAAAAATTCTACCTGCATAACAGAAGTAAAAAGTGCAAATGCACCTCCATTATCTCGTTCCCTTTCAAAATAACGAAGAACGTTCATAACCACTTGATTAGTTTCCAACTTCAGGTGTTTGTTTCGAAGCATTCTAACCTGTTTTAAAAGAAAATTGTTTCAAATTGAATTGTATACATTATCTATTTACCTATTCAAAAACCGTCTATATACAATTTAGTTTAAAAAAAAACTGTTTTGTAAGAAATTTATGATGAATAATGATGAAACGGAATAAAAGCAGCAATATTTAAACAAACGTCAAGAAATCTGTCAAAAATTTGTACGTAGGTGTGGACATACGTTTCTTACAGTCCATATCTGACTACAGCAGACGTACGTTTCTGAATTTATCTTACTCTACTGTGTAATAATAAAGTAAAAGAGCGCATTGTCAATAATTTAATTATAATAATGTACCGGCATGAGTCATACAAGTTAAACGGACTTTATATATATATATATATATATATATATATATATATATATATATATATATATATATATATATATATATATATATATATATATATATATATATATATATATATATATATATATATATATATATTGTGTGTGTGTGTGTGTGTGTGTGTGTGTGTGTGTGTGTGTGTGTGTGTGTGTGTTGCGTGTGCGTGTGTGAGTGATGTGCGTGCGTGCGTGTGTTGTCCTTGTGTCGTGCGTGCGTGCGTGCGTGCGTAGTGCGTGCTGTGTGTGTATATTATGAGATGCCGATACCGGATTCAAGCACTACGGTTGAACATGTAACTATCGTTTTACACATATATGACGAAGACGGAAATAAGTTTGTTGTGTATAACCCCGCGCGTGGTGAACTGAAACCTACACTGTACGTCAAAACGTAGGTTTGATTTAACATGCATTCTCCACTTCTTGTATTCTGTGTATAGTCTCTTTATCATAAACTCCAAGCCATAGGAGACTTGTGCAAGGACCACTTGGCCACCTGCAAACTTTAATGTTAATAGTTGGCCTTAATTTCCATTGTTGTAGTGCTATTTCAATATATCGGTTAAATAACATCGGTGACAGACTGCACCCTTGTACCTAAACAATTAAGAAACAGTTCCTGATGAGCCCGAATACCTACATAAAATATTGATACAAATTTATATAAAACCGTTTTACTGTTTAATTGTTTATGGTTTATTCCTTAATTCGGAATCCTTAACAAGCCGCTTAAATTTTAAATTATGATATTTTTTACAAATTTATAATTATTATTTTCAGTTTGTAAGTTTTAACTGTAGTTGTACAAAAAAAAAAATAATTCCAGTTAAGAAAATTGAAATTCGAAGGTTTTTTGGTTTCAAGAAGCGTTTTAAACTTTACTTCACAAGATTCAATAACTGAAATTTAATTCTAAATATGCATAAATACTTTTATTATGACCTCCAAGTTCGTAAAAGTAAACAATTAAAAACCAATTCAATTTCTCGGGCAATTAAAATTTTTGTAATATATAGGTATACGATTTGCATTACAACTTTCTCTTTCTTTAAATTCATGCAATTAGTAATTAGGAATAGTATAAATTAAACGAGGAAAATAAATTTTCTGAGTTATAATTCGGTTAGGCCATTTTTGTACTTGCAAAAACTTTTAATGTGGTGTTTCTTCTTGAAGTAGTTAAAGAAGCAGCTCTTACCAAGGTTAAACAAACCATTTATAACCGTGATGGATAATGCATCATATCATTCCTGTCTTGTGGAACGAATGTCATCTTCTAGTTGGAAAAAAATTGATTTACAGAACTAGCTAAAAAATAAAAATATTCCGTTTTGTGAAAGTGACTTAAAGGTGAAAAATACTACGTAGTTGATAACATTATTCCAGAACGTCGTCATTCTATTCTCAGATTACCTCCATACACTGTCAATTCAATGCCATTAAAAACTTTGGGGAATTTGCAAATCATTTTATGTTAAAAACATCGGTGGAGATGGATATTCTGATGATAATGTACTACAAAGGAGTCCTTGAAACAATTTGATGCTGATATTTGAAAAAAAAAACAATCTTGTGTACTCAAAAACTTATTTTGAATGGGTGGTCACGTGAAAAACTGTTAGATGTAATTGTGGAACCGTTGACAATTTCCGTCGGTGGGAGTGATACAGAAGACAGTGATTGGAATTGTGATGACAGTGATTACGGAATCTGGTAATTGTTTTGTGCACAATTATATTTAAATAGTTTTTTTGAAAGACAAAAGAACTGTAAAATTTCGGTTTTTGAATGTTGTGAACTAAAGTTCGTCTTTTTTGTGTAAAATTTAAATTTAAAGCTCTTTTAGAAACCAAAAAAACCTTCGAATTTCAATTTCCTTAAGTGGAATTCTTTTTTTTCGTGTACAATTATAGTTAAAAGTTTAAGAAATAACTGAAAATAATAATTGTCTAAATGTAAAAACATAATTTAAAATTTGATCGGCTTGTTGAAGGTTCCGAATTAACGAATAAACCGCAAGCAATTTTTTTTTCATTGTTTAGGTACTTTTTGGAACTGAATTCTTTATATCGTCATAATGAATTTATTTATGCATATTTTAAATAACCGAGAATTATTCAATTCGGTTTAGTTAAGTTTGCAACATTTTAAAAAACATCAAGATCTTTCATCAAAGACCCCAAGACATTTCATCGAGATGCAGGAGGAGGATAACGTATTAAGCAGATGGAAGGTGCGCCAATGGGATCTCCGCTTTTTGCAGTGATGACTAACATATTTATGCAGAATCTAGAAGCAGCAATAGGTAAACCAAAGTTATGGCTACGTTACGTCGACGGTACATTTGTGATTTGGAGATACACGAAAAAGTTATACTGTGTATATTTCAAAAACACTTAAACAGCATGCAAGATAAGATACAATTCACAATGGAAATCGAAAGGAAAAGACCCTGTTATTCCTAGACGTAGTTGTGTAGAAGAAGGGCAATGGAAACCTGGGGAATACAGAAAAATTGCACATCCAAACAGACACTTCAATGTAGAATCTTATCACCAGTCAGATCAACCACATTGGGTGGTAAAAACGTTGATAAGAGGACCTAGACATCTAGCAGACGCAAACAACATGCACCAAGAGATGAGGAACCTTAGAATAGCGTTGGTTTCACCAAAGGAAATATAAGAGAAACCGAAAAATCAAGACAACCAGAAGACAACGACAAGGAAGGACCAATACCAAAGCCTTGTATACCACACATAAGAAAATCACCATCGACAGGATAAGCAAGATATTAAATAATAACAACATTGCAACGATTTTCACCACAAACAGAAAAATCGGTAATATTTAACAAAATCCTCGAACAACAATAGAATTAGAAGAAGGGGTGTAAGAGATACCATCCAGAGATTGTCCACAAACCTCCATAAGATAATCGAATATACTTATCAACGTGAGAAGAAAGGAACACCGCTACGCGGTTAAAAAGAATCAACCCACGTCATCACTCGCACAACATGTAAGCAGTATATCAGATGTAATTTTGAAAACACAAAAACGATAGCCAACGTATAATACAAAATATATCGAATAATAAACGAATCCGTTGAAATTGAAAACGCCCAGGGAACTTAAATAAAAGAGACAATACACAAAGGCTACCGGATAATTGGTAAACGCTTTTAAAGAAAATTACCGACAGAAAACACGGAGAAATCAACAACAAAAAAGAAAGCGACCAAAGAGGAAGTGAAAGTGAAGAATGTACAAATATCGGCGACCAGAAATAAATACAGCAGATCAATTCAAGTCGCGAGAGGCAGAGGGTAGAAGTAGACTGACTTGAAAATTGTAGATTTATAATTATAGAATTTATCAAAATGGAGTATGTAGAAAGAACACGAGACAATACACGGAATTACCTATATATATATATATATATATATATATATATATATATATATATATATATATGTATATATATATATATATATATATATATATATATATATATATATATAACTGCATTTTATTTTAAATTTACTTTCAAACTACATACAGTAAAAGATGAACTCGAAGGGGACTTGAACCCATGACCTCTACCTTGCTAGAGTAGTGCTGTTCCATCTGAGCTATCGAGGAGGCAAGTCACATTAGTTCCAAACTTAAATGTATTATAATTTTTACACACATTGAAGAACCCTAGTCAACGTTTGGGTATGTCATGTGAACCCGCAAGTCGCTAAGGTTTCGCACATGACTGTATGTACTTTAAAAGTTAACCTTAAATAAAGTACAGTCTGTGATTATTATGTTGAAATTCTGTTGAAAAAAAACGCCGGAAAGTCCAGCTTTGCAACCTTGTACGAACCAGTGTTAATTTTTACAACCTGAACTTTAATTCTGCAGTGTTCTATAAGTCTCATAACGGAATGTATATTTGGAGAAAGCATTAAAAAAAATTACAAACTATTGGTGAAACAAGATGGTGGTCCAAAATGCAGCCTTAACTAAAATTTTCGGAGGTTTTAAATCGTGTGAAAGTGGACTTTACTTTGAGTCATCACTTCACTTTTAAGTATTGAAACAAATACAATCCTTACCGCTGACATAAGAGTTAAAGCTAGAAATTTAAAACAAGCCTTTTTGAGGTATGAGAATATGTTACTGGCGCAAATTGATCTAAGAATTTTTGAAATTACAGAACCGCTTTCAAAATATTTGCAGACTAAAGTACTTGATCTTTTAAAAGCCAACAATTGGTCACATCTGTAAACAGTCGGTTAAAGGATATTCAACGGAATTTTATTGAAATAAAATAGCCAAGTTTGTTGAATGGGCCAATCAACAGTTAATTCTAATGTAAAAGCAGAAGATCAGTTACCTACTAAAAGAAAATGTGTTGCTAAAAGAATGGCTGGTGAGTTACTCCCTGATCAACCACAAAGTTTGAAGTGGAAGTATATAACGTAATTATGGATACTGTTGTCCTGATTATGGACAACCGTTTTGTACAAAACAAGGAACTATACCTGGATATGTATTTCTTATATCCAGTTGCTTTTCTTTCGAATAAAAAATGGGGAGTTGCCGGATGTTGCATTTAATGTTCTGTGTTCGAAATTAGTGAAAATTGATTCAACTATTACAGTGAGCCTTCTGTAAAAGGAACTAATTCGTTTTGCTCATAGCTGGTATAACTTAAAGCAATCTGCGTTGTGTATCTTAAAGAAGGCGATTTTAGCGATAGTGACATTGACTCTGACGAGAAATATCAAATTAATAAAGACGGATCCACATCTACTGAAATTAAGTGCAAAAACTGCAAAGAATGTGCCATTTGCTGCTTTAAAGTTTTAAAGCAATATCATTAGTATAGTAAAGCATACAAATATTTAACCGTGGCGTACAAATACCTCTTAACCCTACCCGTAACACAAGTGTCATGTGAAAGAACATTTTCAGTGCTGAAGTATATAAAAAACCGATTAAGAAATTCTTTATCTGATTTGGAAGATTTTATTTTGTTGCCTGTAGAAAAAATGTGTTGAAATGATTGGACAGTGATGAAGTGGCCGCAAAAAATGTATTACTAAGAAAAATCTACCACGAGACGCCCTTTTTAATGTGAGTATAATATTACTGAATTATATATTTTATAAATTTTTCATGTTTTTGTCACAGTTTACAAAATGTGAATTAAACTTTTCGACTGTCCCCGAGCGACCGTCCACGATCGACCACTTAACGCATACAATTACCAATGAACCCATCGTTCTAGAGGACACCCACATTTTAATTGCTTTACAATTTTCGTGGTCAAGCAGTGTGATTAAACAACCATTTCCAATAAATAGCATTTAACTCGCAATTAAGAGTCAGTCACAATACAAATAAAATATTTAATTGTTGTTTTGTGACACCTAGTGCGTTATTATAAAATATTTGTTCTAAAAATATCTTATAATTTTTCTTTTTAATGCATAGATAATTAAGCGACAATGTTGGATGTAATAAACTGTCACCTTGACCAAATAGGAGTTATAAATAAAAATAAAAAATGACTTTAAAAAGTTTTCGTAAGTGGCCTGGACTTGTTCTGTATTTCCTGGCCTGCGCTATGGTACTCAGCACGCCCCTGGTGTGTATGATTGCGTATGTGAATGTGTTTATCGCTTTTATATGAGAAACTAGAAATATTTCAATTCAAAATTTAACATCTATTGTTTTGTTAAAATATGTGGATCGCTGCAACAAATTCAGTTCTGTACCCCTAAAATTAAGGGTTAAGGTCTCACATGAACAACTATACGCAATATATTTAAGTAAAGAAATTGTTGTGGTAGCACTGCTTGCAGTTTCGTCCTTTACACGAAAATGTTTAAAGCTAAGTGACTACTAAGACATAAACTACAACAATGACATATGCTATGTGAATGACTGCAATGGTATGGAGGGTTGTGTCAAACAAAGTGAATATTGTAGTATTGTTAGTCATGCGGAAATTTTCAATAATTGTTATTATATTCAATTAAATAATAGAATTCCGTTGTGTACCCTTTTGCAAATTACTGTGCATTTATTGCAATTAATAATTACTTTAGTTATCGTTCATATAATGAAGAGATACTAATTTTTGATTACCTTTAATTTCAACAAAATCATTAGCTTAACTTATTGGTAATCATTCTTATAAGATTATGACGAATAAGACAAATCAGTTTTTCATAACATCAAACTGTATTAATGTAGGTTTAAGATTTTTATGTTAGAAAGTGTTATTTTTTTAATCGTGATTGTGTAAGGTTTAATACAGCAACATGAGTTGAAAACATTTAACTCATAAACTTTTCCGAAGTTTGAAACTGCCGATGAGAACGACTTATAAAGTTACATTAAATTTTTGTTATTTATGGAACTAGCATTGTTATTGCAATTTAATACTACTTTAACATCTTTTCGGCATGAATACAATGTTGGAAATGCATCTTCAGTTTATTTTACTTCAAATTTGAATTCTACATACTTTTACAGGTTACATACAAACATAAATTAATTTCTTGGTATATAATTAACGTGATTGTCTCTTATGAGAAAATAATAATATAAAATTTTAAATACAGACATAATGGGTAGTTTTGCATTAACGAGAATGTTTCTATGACTATGAAATAGGGTTTTCCGCTGGTGCGTTGTATTCTTTCGCTTCACCGCGGTAAAAATTATGCATTTCTTTACGCACAATGTACTTTTTCAAAAATTAGGCAGTTTGACTCGTTTCAGTTGATAGCGGAAACCTTACTTTAACAAAACTTAACATAAGAGTATGTGTGGTATAGTTAATTTATTACTTGTTTTAAATAAAGTCCGCCCTTCTCTGGAATTATAGTTCAACAAATTGAATTAGACTTCAGAAAGTTCAATAACTGTAATGGATAACGCCTTACATCTCAGCGTTCAAATAAATAAACTACAGTCAACAAGTAATCGTAGAGAAGAGGATTTGGTTAGAAGCAAATAAGATTTCGACAAACCGTGACATGGGAAAAAGTTTTGGGATTGGTAAGGAAACTTTCCCACATTAAATCTTATTATGTTGAGTTATTGAAAAATAATGAGATAATGTTAACGTTCACCATATTAAATTCTAATTTAAAACCAATCGAACTAATATGGAGTATGGTAAGGAAAAGATTTGAATACGGATTCAAGTGATTAACTTCATAATTTGTTAAAGTTGTTGTTTTCTACGTGACATATCTTGTGATGCGTACGATTTTATTTGATGAACCTCTGAATGAAGTACTTTTTAAAAAGCTCTTCGAGGATTATTAATACTTAATTAGTACTGAGAGTTTCAAAATGTCCATTCATATATATACAGAGTGTTCCTTAATGATATGCGAATATTGAAGTGGATGAATCTACACGAAAAAATAATTATAGTTTGCTTAATAAAGTACGGTCCTACACTGTACCGTTACGGAAATACGGGGTGTCAAAGTTACACGAAAAATACGAAAATTAATTGATATCTTCTAAACCGCTAAACATTTTCCAGTGAAATTTAGTACGAAGCTAGAGTGCATGAAAGTGGATATTTTCGATACGAAGTTAGTTTCCAGCTTCTGCATGTGTACGGGCACTCACTTGGACATTTTTGAAGAAATAAAATTATACGCCACTGATTTCTTGAAAAACAAAATTACATTTTAATTCCTCGTTCAATTTGAAAAATAAAAGCTCTCTTGAATTCCGTTCCTAGAATGTTCCCTTTGGGAGTAATAAAATAAAAACCGTTGTATTGTACGAGAAAATTAATTCAATGAATGAAATAACAATTTCGCAATAAGTCTAGTTGCCTTTCAAAATGACACTTGCTTTTTCCATGTGACATTTTCTAGTTCAATTTAAGTCACTGTAAATTAACTTTTCCCATTGTTTTTGTGCAATTTTGTTATTAAAGATGACGTACACTATTGCTGAAATGGCTGATATACATTATGTGTATGGCCTCGCTGATGGCAATGGAGAAAAAGCCAGACGGATTTATCACCAGAGATATCCCAATCGTGCTTTACCAGATAGTCGAACCTTCTCGAATATTCATCAGCGTCTTGTTGAAACTGGCAGTGTCCGAAAAGGTACATTTGAAGGTAGGCCTCTAAGTGTAAGAACAACTGAGATTGAGGAAGCAGTCCTGCACGCAGGCGAAGAACAGCCTGAAACGAGTACAAGAAAGATAGCTACAAACTTGAATATTTGCCATCAAATTGTTTGGAGAACTTTAATGTATTATTTGTTATATCCATATCATATTTTGAGAGTACAGGCATTACTCTCGAGAAATTTTCCTAAGCGAGTAACTTTTTGTCGGTGGTATCTTCATAATATTGCACATAATCCACAATTCGATTCACATATCCTGTTCACGGACGAATGTAATTTCTCAAGAAATGCGATTCAGAATTTTCACAATAACCATTTGTGGGCGGATGAGAATCCCAAAGCCACAACTGAAACCCATATCCAACATCAATTTTCAGTGAACGTCTGGTCAGGACTTATAGCCGATTACTTTATTGGCCCATTCTTTCTTCCGAGACGACTTGATGAACAATCTTACCTTACTTTCATTCGTGAACAATTTCCTGGGCTGCTTGAGGATGTTCCGCTTTTAATAATACACCATATGTGGTACATGCATGATTGTGCACCAGCACATTTCAGTGGAATGGTTCGCAATTATCTAGATACTGTTTATTCTAATCGTTGGATTGGCCGTGGGGGACCTGAAGAATGGCCACCACGGTCCCCCGACCTTAACAGCTTAGATTTTTTTCTTGTGGGGCTATCTAAAAACGCTAGTGTACACAAGTCCCATTAACAGTGTAGAAGAATTGAAAGAGAGAATAGTTGCAGCATGTAATAATATAAAACATACTCCGGGAATATTTCAACGAGTGCGGAATTCCATGAGAAGGAGGGCAGAAGCATGCATTTTGAGTGAAGGGTCCATTTACAACAATTTTTGTGATTACCGTTCCATATTACTTGTTCCCAATATTATGTTTATGCTGTATGTTTCCATTTGTTGTTTTTTTTTGTTGTTCAGTGAAGGCAGATGCCAATTTGTAACGTATTCTTTCAATCATTAAATTACATAATTTTCTCGTACAATACAACGGTTTTTATTTTATTACTCCCCAACGGAACATTCTAGGAACATAATTCAAGAGAGCTTTTATTTTTCAAATTAAACGTGGAATTAAAATGTAATTTTGTTTTTCAAGAAATCAGTGGCGTATAATTTTATTTCTACAAAAATATCCAAGTGAGTGCCCGTACGCACGCCACTGCTGAAGCTGGAATTTAACTTCGCATCGATAAATATCCACTTTCATGCACTCTAGCTTCGTACTAAATTTCACTGGAAAATGTTTAGCGATTTAGAAGATATCAATTAATTTTCGTATTTTTCGTGTATCTTCGACACCCCGTATTTCCGTAACGATACATTTTAGGACCGTACTTTATTAATTATTAATATTTTTCGTGTAGATTCATCCACTTCAATATTCGCATATCATTAAGGAACACCCTGTATATATATATATATATATATATATATATATATATATATATATATCTCGTGTGTGTGTGTGTGTGTGTGTGTGTGTGTGTGTGTGTGTGTGTGTGTGTGTGTGTGTGTGTGTGTGTGTGTGTGTGTGTGTGTGTGTGTGTGTATGTATATATCATGAGATGCCGATACCGGATTAGCGCTTTTATTCAAGAACTACCGTCGAACATGTAACTGTCGTTTTTACACATATATGACGAAGACGGAAATAAGTTTGTTGTGTATAACCCCGCGGGTGGTGAACTGAAACCTACACTGTACGTTAAAACGTAGGTTCGACTTAACATACATTCTCCACTTCTTGTACTCTGTGTATAGTCTCTTTATCATAAACTCCAGGTCGTATGAGACTTGTGCAAGGACCACTTGGCCATCTGCAAACTGTAATGATAATGGGTGGTCTTAATTTCCATTGTTGTAGTACTATTTCAATATATGCGTTAAATAACATCGGTGGCAGACTGCACTCTTGTACCTAAACAATTAAAAAACAATTCCTGATGAGCCCGAATACCTACATAAAATATTAATACAAAATTTATATAAAACCGTTTTACTGTTTAATTGCGTATGGTTTAGTCCTTAATTCGGAATCTTTAACAAGCCGCGTAAATTTTAAATTACGATATTTTATACAAAATTACAATTATTATTTTCAGTTTGTAACTTTTAACTGTAATTGTACAAAAAAATAATTCCAGTTAAGAAAATTGAAATTCGAAGGTTTTTTGGTTTTAACTTTAATTTTACACAAAAATGACGAACTTTACTTTACAAGATTCAATAACTGAAATTTAAGTCTAAATATGCATAAATACTTTTATTATGACGATATAAACCTCCAAGTTCGTAAAAGTAAACAATTAAAAACCAATTAAATTTCTCGGCCAATTAAAATTTTTGTAATATATAGGTATGCGATTTGCATTACAACTTTTTCTTTCCTTAAATTCAGGCAATTAGTAAGTAGAAAATTAAACGAGGAAAATAAATTTTCTAAGTTATAATTCGGTTAGGCCATTTTTGTGCTTGCAAAAGTTTTTAATGTGGTGTTTCTTCTTGAAGTGGTTAAAGAAGCAGCTCTTACCAAGGTTAAACAAACCATCTATAACCGTGATGGACAATGCATCATATCGTTCCTGTTTTGTGGAACGGATGCCATCTTCTAGTTGGAAAAAAGTTGATTTACAAAACTAGCTAAAAAATAAAAATATTCCGTTTTGTGAAAGTGACTTAAAGGTGAAAAATACTACGTAGTTGATAACATTATTCGAGAACGTGGCCATTATATTCTCAGATTACCTCCATACACTGTCAATTCAATGCCAGTGAAAACATTTGGGAAATTTGCAAATCATTTTATGTTAAAAACATCGGTGGAGATGGATATTCTGATGATAATGTACTAGCGACCAAAAAGGAAGTGAAAGTGAAGAATGTACAAATATCAGCGACCAGAAATAAATACAGCAGATCAATTCAAGTCACGAGAGGCAGAGGGCAGAAGTAGACTGACTTGAAAATTGTAGATTTATAATTATAGAATTTATCAAAATGGAGTATGTAGAAAGAACACGCGACAATACACGGAATTACCTATATATATATATATATATATATATATATATATATATATATAACTACATTTTATTTTAAATTAACTTTCAAACTACATACAGTAAAAGATGAACTCGAAGGGGACTTGAACCCATGACCTCTACCTTGCTAGAGTAGTGCTGTTCCATCTGAGCTATCGAGGAGGCAAGTCACATTAGTTCCAAACTTAAACTGCATGTACTTCCTAAGTTACAATGTATTATAATTTTTACACACATTGAAGAACCCCAGTCAACGTTTGGGTATGTCATGTAAGCCCGCAAGTCGCTAAGGTTTCGCACATGACTGTATGTACTTTAAAAGTTAACCTTAAATAAAGTACAGTCTATCATTATTATGTTGAAATTCTGTTGGTTCATTGAAAACCATATCATACCATACATATATAAACCGTACTTTGTTTAGCCCGAGCTAGAAGAATCCTAAATTACTTACTTTTTTATACATAATACATATGCTTTCCGGTACTTGTGAATCGCACAATGTTTCCGCCACTAACGAGGTGATTTGTGACTGTTTATATATTATACACATTTAGTAAATTGTACAGTTCATATTTAGAATGTTTGAATCCTTACGCAAGCAGAATAATGAAGACTACCTGACAAAGTTACTTTGTAGTGTATGTAAATGCAATTTTTATTTTCCGGTTTTATTTTCATAATTAGTAGCATAAAAATATTATACGCCGTTTTCGTTTTAAGGGAGTAAAACCATTAAGCGTTGTTTAAAACGGTTGCTTAGTTTTATTTACAGAAAAACCAAGACGAGTTGCCGGCTTAGAGTCGAAATAAAATTTTGAATGATGAATAACACTATAAAGTAATAACAAACACAAAATTTAAAGGTTAATAATTACTAGATCCAAACAAAAAATTCAACAAAAAGAAAAGATAAGGTTTATATTTGCTTAATTGAAATTATTATTCTGTAAAAATTTATAATCAACGGTATGAAGCGTTAATTACTCTTTGCAAATGTATACCTAAATTAAGATTGTAGATTAACAAAGTTGATGTTATAATAGAGTTGTTCTTGGAGATACCTTTATTTAATTGCGTTGTGGGTGATTAGCTAATAAAAGGAAATATCTTTTAATTTCAACTTAATGTTTGAGAATTTCCAGTCCTCTTGTATAATTACTTTTATACCGATTTTATTTACAAATAAAGAATTAACTGTTCTTAAAATAAAGCGTATGTTTATTTTTGTTTATTGCATCCTGGAGGTAGTATTTTAGAATTACAATCGTAATGTAACATAATCTTGCATTGTTTAATTTGATTACTTGGTACTGGAAAGTCAAGGTGAAAACAGGTCACCTGTGAGTATGTGTTTAAAAAATGAGTTTTCGTGGAACAAGATTGGTGGAGTTGGCCTTTAATAATATTAGTCATACCAGTGGTAAGTCACACTTCAAATTAATTTTATTCTCCTTAATACTAAGTTTTAATAACATTGTATAACTTCATGATCAAGTATCAAATGTTTCAAACCAATTTCAATGTTTTTTTACTTGTTAATTTACTACATTCTTCCCATTAATGAAACAACGACTTCCAATAGGGATAATTTTCAAGACATTGGTGAGCATAAATAATCTAAGCGCTAGGTAGTTTACAAGTGAAAATGATTTTTTTTAGGCAAAATGAAAAATTACCTGCCTTCTATTATTAATTTGAAATAATCCAAATTTACCTAGTAAGTACCTAGCGTTCCTTGTAAAGCCCGGACGATGTTCCCGCGAATCGGGCTCAATAGCGTATAATCTGTTTAACTAAATAAGTTGGACATAAATGATACCTCTGCAACAAAATTTATTGAACTAATCTGTATATAATGTATATATAAACGTACCACTATTGAGCCCGACATAAAATTCGTTTTTACACGTTGTTACCCGCTTTCGGGCTCAACAGCTTTTTACCGGGCTCAAGAGGGTACTAATAGTATATCTTATGAAATTATATTTATAATTAAATCTTGATATGTAATATTTATTTTTGTTCTACAAAGCAGAACTACACCGAAATAATTGTTACTAACACTTCATACTAATGAGTAATTAACAAACTAACGTATATAGTAGTACTGGCTAGTGCAGCTCTTTTATAACTTCATTAATTAATCTAAAACGTTAACAACAAGGTCTTGTTTTAATCTAAAATGGGGTTCAATCACAGACGTGATTGAACTGCATTTTCTAAGAAGAAAATATTTAATGATCCTGAATGTAATTAAAGTTTACATAAAATAATAATTATTAATTTCGTTCTCTAACTAAATCGTAAATTCGGCGTCAATAAATAGTTTGGCAATAGTCTTTTAAATAGAATTCATACAATGGGATAAGTTAATATTTTTATCAGGTATAATATTGACCCGGGTACAGAAATTAATACTGGGAGTTTGTTAAGGAGCAGGACGTAGTGGGAATGCAGAGACATGGATAGAACAAAAAGATCGCGAGTGGTGGGAAAGGGAAACTCGATTTCTCATGGGTGGTACAGTACGCGGAAAGGAACAACACAAACGGAAGATCAAAGAGAGGGATAATATTGGGAATAAAAAGAAAATAGTTGGAAAAGATGAAGAGAAAATGCGACAAAAAAGAGGGAGGGTAGAAAGGAACATACAGTGGGGAAAATAAAATATAAAAATAGTCACGGTATACAGTAGAAAGATGAAAGAGACAAGGGAAAATTTAAAGGTGTTTATGGGAGAGAGGTAGGAAGGTATGATAATAATAGGAGGGGATTTCAATGCGAGAATAGGTGATAAAGGGGGAATACAGGAGAAGAGAGGAAAGGGAAAACGACAGAAAAAAGACAAAATGTTAAATTTGGAAGGAAAAAGCTGTTAGAAGTGTGTAATGAAAGGGGGTGGGAAGCAATGAATGGAAACAGAAGAAAGTGAGAGTGGTGAGTATATGTACGTAGGAGCAAGGGGAGAATCAATATTTGACTAAATCATAACGAATGCAGAGGTGAAGGAAAAGGTGAAAACATTTAGGTTAGAGAGGGGATCGAATCGGATCATGAGCCATTGAAATGAAAATGGAAGGGAAAGAAAGAGAAGAGACTAGAAAAGTAGAGCAATTCTCGACCAAGAAGGTATGGACAGAAGAGAGTACAAAGAGAGAATGGGAAAGACAATATGCTGAACGAAAGGAGTACAAGAAAGCGTGTAAGAAATGAGAGTGAAAATGGAGGAAACAGCGGAGAAAGTAGAAAAGAGGAGTATAAAGAAGCAGTACATAAATACAAGAAAACATGCGAGAGGAAAAAGGAAGAAAATAAAAACAAAAATGAAGAACAGATAAGGAGTATAGAAAGTAAAGAGGATGTATGGAAATATCTAAAGAAAGTAAACAGGAGAAGCAGAACGCAAGAGGGAATAGGGTAAACGAATAGGAGAGATATTTCAAGAAGGTACTGGAGGGGTAGGATATACAGGAAGGAGGAAAAGTCAAGAAGGCATACAAAACACATGAATCAGGACAAGGAATTCAAGAAGAGGAAGTAATAGAGGCAATACAGAAGGTAAAAAAAGGTAACGTTCCAGGAGAAAAACGGGATAGAAGGTGAGGAGTGGATATATGGAGGAGAAAAGGTAGTAAAAAGGACGACAGAAATAGTAAACAAAATATGGAGAGGGAAGGATTCCCAGAGAGGTGGAGAGCAGGACACATATGTCCGGTGCACAAAAAAGGAGACAAAAAACAAGTGACAAATTATAGAGAAATCACTTTGCTAAACACGGCATATAAAATATACGCAACGGTACTGGTTGAAGGTGGAAGCAGAAGAAAAGAAACTGCTACCAGACGGACAGGCAGGATTTAGGAGAGGAAGAAGTACGATAGACAATCTGAAACACTTGGCAAATAAGGAACTAGGTAAGAAAGGAAGGAGAATGTTAGCGCTATTTGTGGACCTAGTAGCCGCATTTGACTGGTGAACAGGCAAACGCTGTGGGAATACTTGAGGAAAAGAAGATGAACAAAAGATTAATAGGAAGGATGGAAGACATATATGGAGAAACGAGGAATAGGGTGAAGGTCTATGGGGAATTAAGTGAAGGAATTATATCAAGGAAGGGACTGACGTAAGGATGCCCACTGAGCTCAAACCTGTTCGCGATATATACAGGAGATCTAGAGGAGACATTAAAGGGGCAACAAGAAGGATGAGTGGTGGTGGGGAACAGGAAAGTGTGGTCGCTGGCATACGCAGGTGACATAGTATTAATAGCAAAGGATAAAAAGAAATGAAGGAGATGTTAAAAACTATGGACGGATATTTAAAAAGAAAAGATTTGGAAGTAAATGGGAACAAAACAAAGGTAATGGTACTGAGAAAAGAGTGATGAAAAAGTAAAAAGGGGGGGCGGAAATGGAGGGAAGACGAGACACAGCAGGTAAAGGATTCACCTACTTGGATACACGATAAGACAAGACAATAAAGATGGAGAGCATATAACAGAACGAGTGAGAAAAGGGGATAAATTAATAGGACAAGTGTGGAGTGTAGGAGAAAGACTGTTCGGAATGGATTTAATAAAAGGAGATTTATTTGAAAAACTAATAAAAAGTGTGGTGTTGTAAGGGGCGGAAGTGTGGGGGTGGAAAGAGTATAAAGAGATAGAGGGACTATAAGAAAAATACTGGAAATGGGTACTGGGAGTAGAAAGAGAAACACCGGGATACATCATCAGAGAGGAGGTACAAACAGCAAAAATAAGGATGTAGGCGGGAATGAGAGCAATGAAGTACGCGGAGGAAATAAGTAGAAAATCAGAGTGTAGGATATTACAAGAATGCTGGAAGGAAGTAAAAGAAGGAAGAATAAAGTATGGACAAAAACCAGGAAAGAATATTAGGAAAGAAGTAGGTATGCGAAAGAAGTGGAGAGATTGAGAAGGGAAGGTGTGAGCGTGAGAGAGGACATAATTAGAAGATGTCACAACTCAGGAAAGATGGATGAAGGTGAAGGATGGTAAATATAATACAAACTATAGGAAGATCAAGGAGAAGGGATACCGGGGTACATGAAAGGAACTTGGAAAGAAAGAAAGAAAATGATAGCGAGATTTAAGTGTGGAAATGAAGAAAGAGGGAACAAATATTGGAGAAGAGACGAAGAGCATGTAGGCTATGGGGGGAGGGGATGGCACGATCAACCATATGATGAAATAATACAGGGTGGCAAGGGAAGAGTAGAGGACGGTAGAGGAGATACTGGGGGAAAAAGGAATATGGAAAAGAAGAAGACAGTTAAAGAGCGAGGAAGACAGTGTGGGTGGAGTGAGGAATAGAGAGACATTAGAAAGTCAATTGTAAATATTAAATAGAATGTAGTAAATGTAAAGAGTGTACACAGTCCTTTGCAACAATGACCGTTTGTATGTCTTTATAGAAAAGAGAATAATTTTATTCTAGTTTTAAATTGATAGCAGTTATTAGTGCAGTATTATAAAGTAACGTTTTAATTTTTTTCTTAACGGAAACATTACGTAAATTCAAACGTAAGGATGAATACCTGAATGTGCTGCGACCCACAATACAACAGAGCGGTGCAGATCAGTTGTTACGTTTTTTAACTATTGTATCTTGGTGTACCTTCCAAATTCTCATCTCCCAAGTTTACACCTTTCTACTTTATTATTATGTAATGCTTACAACTTTCTATATAAAATTTACTTATTCTTAGCGTTTCTAATTCAATATTAGCTTTCCAATACGATTTTGAAATAATAATATTACTTATCATCACATCACACACGCTACAAACTAGTTAGGAACCTCAATATACCTACATCTCTTCGTAATAAACCTTATTATGAAGAAAAATAATTGAAGGGCCGTTTTTTTTGAGGTTTAAATTGAATAATTATAGAAAATTATTAAAAATGTTTGCTCATATTTAAGGACTGAACCAGGTATTTTGTTTATATATGTAATTTATAAGTAAATTGTAAACCCTAATGAATGGTATTTTATGTCTAACACTTACGATTTCACTAATTGATCCGTAGTTTTGAAGAAATTTAAGAGCCGTATAGCGGAATTCTGTGACATGTGGCAAAAAATCGCGATTAGATGTAAAGGTAAATCATTTGTCATTCCAACTTGCGTTACTAAATTAAAGTTAAAGCGGAACAATTTTAGCAATACGTAAGCAGTCTTCATATTCTTTTTCGTATTATAAGTAACTCCGCAGTTCAAAAGATCGCGTGACAGACAGACAGAATGGATAAGAATTTTAAAGGGGCAACCATAATAACCTACAAATACTAAAAACAAATTCCTAACGTTTTGATAACGAAAGGTACTTTTATTTGGATCCCATAAAATCTCCGGTTTAGGAGATGTTTGCATTTTAGTAAAAAGTCACGCTAATCTGCGAATTCTTTTTAATGTTTGTTATAGATTTGATTAATTTTACATTTTAATCATATACACTGAACTATTAGATGATTTACTTAGTATAATATGTGATTACGTTAATTTAATCTAGAAATAATCCCTCAGTATTTACGTTACGGCTTTACGCTCCTGCTGTGGAAATCTATATTAAAATTGCAATACTTTAAAACAGTTTTAAACAGTTATTAGTTATGTTAGAAAAGTGGTCAACATCTGAAATGCCTGAATACTTACTGTAGAAGCCTTCCACTCTGATATTTTTGATATGACTAAATTAAGTTCTCTGAAATTAATTGAATTTACTGAAACAATTTCTCCTTTTTATTCGGATATTTTCAACTTAAACGAGGTAATTTTTTTACTAATTGGTAGGTATTTTGATTGTCTAGTAAGCCACGTTGAGATATTTTTTTTATAAGTTATAATTAACAGGATATATAATAATTAAATTGAAAATAGGCAACCCATCTTACGTGTGTTTCAGTACATCACTCTTAAAATAAATAAAATACTTGCCAGGTAAGTGGCAAGGGATTACAAGAGATTATTTTTAAATACCTGTCCCAACGGCACAACTAATGAATGTTCTGTGAATTTTTTATGTTACTATGAAATTTTATGGACCCTGAAAAGAAACGAACCAGTTAATGTAGTTAGTGAATCTAATAAAAACCAATGTTTAATACGAAGTAATAGCACATTTTTACAAATATATTTAGTTTAATAGAACCACTATGAATCTTTACATTTTATTTCCCGAATTGGCGTATTTCTAGCTCGCCGAGAATCAATAATTTCTAGCAATAACGCAAATAGGTAGAATGTAATTCATCGTTCCTGCACGTTTTCAAGCAAAAAATTATGATCGCATTAAATTTTTTCAACGTATAGGACTTTATTTGTATATACAACAAAATAACAATACAGTTTTCGAACCACATGCATTTAACCCTGAACCTGGTACATAATTGATTTCTTTTTAATTTACATACAACACCATTGTCTGTATTCAATTTTTCGCAATGATTAATAAGTTTTTGTTCGACGGATTCTACCATTCCATGTTGTCTTGCTGAAAATGGACACTTAATTTCAAGAATGGAATCATTACCTACAAGTCCGTCAGGTGATACACCGATAAACAAGATTTCTGTATTCCGCAATAAATTAACCATCTTGTAAATTGCCTTTTTATCAATTACATTGGCATATGTTGGTAGTTTATAAGTTAATCATAAAACTGGACACCATCAACTCGGACATCTAAGAAATAGGTTGTTTAGGATAACACCACCATCTATCGGTATAATTCTAAACATGGTTATACTACCATAATTGCTATAATTTAAAAGGTGACTAAACATTATGTGTAATATGTATATTTTGTACAACCTGCATATGTCATGTATAATATGTATAATTTAATCGTTAAAGAAACTGTTACGATATATCTAATTAAGGACCTAGAAGCTGGATAAGAATCTTGAAATTAGGTACAGGATTATCAAAATTCGTTCAGGATCTTACCTTATGTAAGGCTTCGTTTCAACACCGAATTGGCTGATATATTGAAGTAAGGTCCATGCAATTAAACTCCTTTTACTACTAAAGGTTTACTCAGGGTTATGTACCCAATAGTTTTTAATGAATTCGAAAAACCTGCATAATATGTATATGTATAGTAAGTATAGTATGTATAATATGTGTAATATGTATATGTATAATATGTATAGTATGTATAATATGTATAGAATGTATAATATGTATAATATGTATAATATGTATAATATGTATAATATGTATAATATGTATAATATGTATAATATGTATAATATGTATAATATGTATAATATGTATAATATGTATAATATGTATAATATGTACAATATGTATATGTATCTGAATCTCTAAAAAGTTCAGTCTATAACATCTAAACCTGTTCCTCTGATAAATCTTTGTTGTGCTTGAACTTCGTTTATAATTCCGTGCTCTAGGAATTTTTATTTTGTGGGTAGGTTGTTTAACATGTTTTTCACCAAACTTTTAGTGTTAGTATTTTAATGCATTTTGCAAACAAATCCAAAATTACTAGCTGTTAATCTTTTTTTTTGCCAAGCCTGATTTGAATTTTGGCCTACAGTATTTATAAATATTTCCTCGTGGTTAATATTAGCCAATTCCACTAAAAATGTATATTTATCCATAACAAGCTCGTATATCGGGCACACAGACCAACACAGCACCGTAATCAGCATCTTCATTAAAAACAGTTCTTTTCCTTTTTGAAATGCTATTAACTCTTTTCCTCACTTTTTCTGAAAACTTCTTTGTAAATTTTCCTACCACACCTCCACTAATATGCTTCTGTACGATGTCTACAAAACAGCCGTGATTATAAAACAAATAGCAGCCGCTTTGCATCTAGTCTCATAAGAACCACGTTTGCAAAAATTTATTCTTTTGCCTTCCACTAGTTTAGTAACAACGGAATTATAATTTTCTACATTGTTGTTATCGACGTCAAATAGTATTTTTAAATATTTCCTCTTGGTTAATATTAGCCAATTCGATTAAAAATTTATATTTATTCATAGCAAGCTCGTATTAATTTTTATCGGGCTGGACTGTGTGCCCGATAAAAATGAATTTGAGCATCTTCATTAAAAACAGTTCTTTTTCTTTTTGAAATGTTATTAACTCTTTTCCTCACTTTTTCTGAAAACTCCTTTGTAAATTTTCCTACCACACCTCCACTAATGTGCTTCTGTACGATGTCTACAAAACAGCTGTCATTAAAACTAATAGCAGTCGCCTTGCATCTAGTATCATAAGAGCCCCGTTTGCAATAATTTATTATTTTGCCTCCCACTAATGTATTAACAACGGAATTATAATTTTCGACACTGTTGTTATCGACGTCAGACACTAAGCTAGCAGAATTATTGCCAATGCGCATCAGCGCACTTTTAAATGCGTCGAAAATGGGACAGTCTTAGAATTGTGTATAAAGATTACGTTCGCCGAGTTCTGGTTCTTTGCAAAAATATTTGTACTGGTCGTTTCCTTTACAGTTTGAGTGATCTCCGAAAATATGTCGTGGTCCATTGATTACACCTCGCTCTAAATTTTCAATTTTTACATTTGTCTTATAAGTTAACATTATATCCCTTATTAAAATACAAATTCATATTTCCAACCATAACATGCAGAGACTTAAATACAAATTCAAATTTTCCGCCAATGGGGACTCGACAAGGGAGCAGAGCCCCGATAGCAACTTGCGCAGTCCTACACCTGTCTTACAAGTTAGCATTAGGCCCTTCATTATAATACAAATTCAAATTTTCCGCCAAGGGTACCATGACAATACACGAAGGCCCACGAACAAGTTCCGATCACGACAAGGCGAAGCCCATACAAGTTGAGACGCTACACCTGTCTCTTATGTTCGGGAGGGTTGGAGTTTCCAAAACAGTATTCGGAAAATCGCGTCAAAATTTTACCTATATGAATACAAACAACTGTAATGCATATGTGTTACCACTTAATGCTTTTATTTTCTGCTTAAACCTTGTACACATAATTTTAACTGTCAACCTTCAATATTTACTTTTAAGTAACATGTGTATTAACTAAAGTATTAATGTAATTTTATTTTCCACTTAAACCATGAGCACATAATTTATCAGTCGACCTTCAATATTTTACATTTAATTGATAGCACTATTAAAGGGAGTACACAATGAAGCGTAAAACAGACTATAATGCATATGTGTAACCATTTTAATTCATTGTATTTCTGCCTAGACCTTGTACACATAATTTAGCTTTCTCAAGGTAAAAATAAGCATGTTGTAATAAAATTCGTATATAGGTAAAGGCCACAACCCTCAAATGGAAAGAAATGTAATAATAATTTTAATAACAATTATACAGTCTCGTTTGTAATAAATCCCATTACGAGAACACATTCATTTAACAAGATGTCAATGAGTGGTTTTTACTTTCCGATTGCATTGTATAACAGCTTAATAAATGCATTCTATAGGTAAATTCAATTTAAAGCATGTTATGGCCGTAAGAAAACTAATTTGATATAACTGAATACTCGTTTTATTTTAATGAGTCTAAGTGACATAATTTAAACTGCTTCTGTCAATAATACGATTTAATCATTTTCATACGTATTTAATTTTAGTCTTACACTACAGATAATTTTAATAGACATTTAAAAACTACCAAATCCATCTGCTTCTATAAAACATCAATAATACGATTTAATAGTTTTCATTCATATTTAATTTTTAGTCTTACAGCATGCATGCCTTACGAGACTAGGGTCTCTTATTGGCATACAATTTTTATGACACGAAGCCGAACAGATTTCCGTTAAAGGCTAGGATATTAGAATCCAACCCTCAATGTAAACAATTTTCGTATAGGTAAAGGTCACAATCTAGAAGGATTAAAGGAAATGTAATAACAACTATACAATCTCCTTTGATAAAAACAACCCTAATAAATATTAATAACAGATTAAACCTATTTATTCTCAGGTGAAAAAAATACGATCCCATGTGGGCATACATAAAAAATTGCGACCAAAGGTGTCCCAAGGGTGACGTCACAAATAACAGAATAGCGCCAAGGTGTCCCCTTGTGACATAAAAAGTGATGGTGCTGTCTACTGGCATTGAATTTTACCAGGAGGGGCATACACCCTGTAAGGTTGCGTTGACGCACCCTGTATGCAGGATGTTATAATGACGTGTATTACGTGTTTTGAGTACGGGTGTATTGAGTTTGAACGAGAAAAAAAAATTTTTGTGTATATGCATAATGTATGTGGGTGGGTGATACGCCACTGGAAATTTAGGAGAAATATCATTCAGTATGTAGATACGTGTATTTGAATGTTATAGAGACATTGGTGTCGGAATAAATAGTTTCTGATGAAAGTAAATGTGAAAAGAAATTTGTCGATGGGACGATAATGGTTGCTACTGTTTGACTACTTAATAAAGAATGGAATGTTGGAAGATAAAGGAGTAATCTTTGCCGGAAGATGTGAGTGCATAAGTGTAGAATGTTTTAGAAAATATGTAGAGAAAGATTTGGTATGTTTAATTGTTGATTATAGAAAGTTCTCGTAATGTTGTGCAATCAGTTTTGAGAATACGTGTACGTATATGGGATTTGAGACCTTAGACTGTACTTATTTTTGCAAATGTTGCGGAAGGAGGATCGAGCGCATGTGGAGATAAACGTTGAAAGTTGTGTAATGGTCCAGAGTGGCCACTGAATGAATGTGATGACGAGAAATGGCTTCTCCATAAAGTAATTGTAAAATTTGTAAGAAACAAACATGGCGATGTATTGTAGTTATGAGCGTGTTTGTACAGAGGGTAGCATCAGTCGGACTAAGAAAGTTTGAATGAATACCATTGGTGAATATAGGGAGGAAGTCGGACATGTTTAAAGATGGATGGCTTAAGGTATAAATAGGAAAGTCAGAGATTGACGGGGGCTTTTAGGTTGTTGCTTTTGGTGAGAGCTCGGTGAGAACCGCGCGAGGGGTTTGAAAAGTGGGTTGCACAACTAATGAATGTTCTGTGAATTTTTATGTTACTATGAAATTTTATGGACCCTGAAAAGAAACGAACCAGTTAATGTAGTTAGTGAATCTAATAAAAACCAATGTTTAATACGAAGTAATAGCACATTTTTACAAATATATTTAGTTTAATAGAACCACTATGAATCTTTACATTTTATTTCCCGAATCGGCGTATTTTTAGCTCGCCGAGAATCAATAATTTCTGGCAATAACGCAAATAGGTAGAATGTAATTCATCGTTCCTGTACGTTTTCAAGCCAAAAATTGTGATCGCATTAAATTTTTTCAAGGTATAGGACTTTATTTGTATATACAACAGAATAACAATACAGTTTTCGAACCACATGCATTTAACCCTGAAATAATTGTGATTTCTTTTTAATTTAATTACAACACCATTGTCTGTATTCACCTTTTCGCAATAATTAATAAGTTTTTGTTCGACGGATTCTACCATTCCATGTTGTCTTGCCGAAAATGGACACTTAATTTCAAGAATGGAATCATTACCTACAAGTCCGTCAGGTGATACATCGATAAACAAGATTTCTGTATTCCGCAATAAATTAACCATCTTGTAAATTGCCTTTTTATCAATTACATTGGCATATGTTGGTAGTTAATAAGTTAATCATAAAACTGGACACCATCAACTCGGACATCTAAGAAATAGGTTGTTTAGGATAACACCACCATCTATCGGTATAATTCTAAACATGGTTATACTACCATAATTGCTATAATTTAAAAGTTGACCATACATTATGTGTAATATGTATATTTTGTACAATATGTACAGGGTGTCCCAACGATAGAGTAAAGTAAGTTTATGCTTAACTAGAATTATTTGTGTAAATATTGTATGGACCATGGGGTAGAGGTAAGAAGTGTTCATTTTTTTTAAATATTGGAAGTTATACAGGGTGCGCCAGAAAAGCAGGACGTGAAAAAGTATGATTTTTTTAAAATAGAACACCCCGTATTTGATTTTAGTTTTTAATTCTACGTGTCCATACAAACATATTTTGTCATACAAAAGATTGGCTGAAAGTTTTTAGTTCTTGAGATATTCGCGTTTAAAGATTATTATGGTCATTTTCGTGGGGTTGATGAATGGGCAATTGTTCCGTTATTTCACAATAAAAAATTGATATTTCGTGTGAAAAATGAGTGATATTATACTAACGTTTAGACCGAGTAGTATTTCTAATTTTCTCAACAGGGTGTTTGTTATAACCATTCAAATTTGAAAATTCTCAAATTAAAAAAATCAGTTTTTTTAATTGCACACCCTATATATTTTTATTTCATTTTATTCGGGATTAAAAATCTATCATTTTTGTAAATATATCCTATATCTATCTTTGATAGTTTTCGAGGAATTTCGATTTTTCACACTAGCTACTTTATTTTCGATAACATTGCATTGAATGGATCTTGGTAGCCATGGAAAATAATAATTGCGTTACTAAGATACAAAGGTTTCCTACTTGTCAAAATAAACACATATTAAATTTGTCGTTTTCGCATTTAACTTGTTATCAATTCTTGTATCAATTATGGATTATTCGACAAATGAATTAATTCATATGATATACGTGTTGGGCGAGGCTGAAAAAAAACCTTTATTGGCACAACGAATCTACAAAATGAAATATCCTGAACGTCGAATACCTACTACTGTTGGCTTGGAAAATTTGGTGGATAGATTTGATTCTAGCGGTAGTGTTAAATACTTCAAACGTAAAGTTGTTAATAAAAGGGCAGCTAATGAAAAAAAAGAACTTGAAATATTATTAAATATTCAAGAAAATCCCCAAGTGAGTTCTAGA
This sequence comes from Vesta saturnalis, assembly GCA_036346205.1. Classification (NCBI taxonomy): domain Eukaryota; kingdom Metazoa; phylum Arthropoda; class Insecta; order Coleoptera; family Lampyridae; genus Vesta; species Vesta saturnalis. The sequence goes on along the minus strand of JARFJB010002383.1, from coordinate 128,626 downwards.
ACATTAGCGACGATATGTGATACCTCCAAATCAAACGTGAATCGAACAACGCTGAAGTATAAGTACCATCCCTATCACATTGAGGTTCATCAAGAATTGCGAGAAGAGGATTTTGCAAGACGAATTGAATTCTGCAATATCATTAATCAACGGCTGCAATTAAATAACAACTTTTGTGCTCCATAATGTTTTCCGATGAGGCGACGTTTAAAAGCAATGGGGCGTAAATCGGCATAATATGCACTATTACGCCATTGATAATCCATTTTGGCTACGAGAAGTTCAAAACCAAAAGCATTGGTCACTAAATGTGGTGTGGTATACTTAATGACCAAATTATCGGTCCCTATTTTTGATGATCCATTAATGGGCCGCAGCTATTTGCATTTCTTACGTGAAGAATTGCCTGTGTTACTTGAGGATATCAATTTAGAAGGACGACTAAATATGTGGTTGCAACAGGATGGTGCACCTCCACATTTTATCGGGACGTAAGGGAATTCTTGAACCAGCAAACCCGGAGAAATGGATAGGACGTAATGGCTTTATATTATGGCCACCCAGGTCATGCGATTTATCTCCACTGGATTTTTCCTATGGGGATACATAAAAGATCGGGTGTATATTATTAAACCTACAACAAGGGAGGACATGAAAAATAGAATTCGCGAAGCTTGTCGCACAGTGACCCTCTTATGTTATCCGAAGTGAGACAGAACATGAGAAAAGGCTCAATATGTGTATTCAGCAAGAAGGCCGTCTATTTGAGCATTTACTAAGACGCAATGTTGAATAATTATTGAATTACTGTTTCTCATTAATAAAAACTGTTAATATTCTCGCTTAGGTGGTTTGTTTTATTTCGTCGTATGTAACGTAGCTAGTGAGAAAAATCGAAATTCCGCGAAAACTATCAAAGATAGATATAGGATATATTTGACAAAAATGATAGATTTTTAATCCCGAATAAAATGAAATAAAATATATAGGGTGTGCAATTAAAAAACTGTTTTTTTAATTTGAGAATTTTCAAATTTGAATGGTTATAACAAACGCCCTGTTGAGAAAATTAGAAATACTACTCGGTATAAACGTTAGTATAATATCACTCATTTTTCACACGAAATATCAATTTTTTTATTGTGAAATAACGGAACAATTGCCCATTCATCAACCCCACGAAAATGACCATAATAATCTTTAAACGCGAATATCTCAAGAACTAAAACTTTCAGCCAATCTTTTGTATGACAAAATATGTTTGTATGGACACGTAGAATTAAAAACTAAAATCAAATACGGGTGTTCTATTTAAAAAATCATACTTTTCACGTCCTGCTTTTCTGGCGCACCCTGTATAACTTCCAATATTTTAAAAAAGTGCACACTTCTTACCTCTACCCCATGGTCCATACAATATTTACACAAATAATTCTAGTTAAGCATAAACTTACTTTACTCTATCGTTGGGACACCCTGTATATGTCATGTATAATCTGTATAATTTAATCGTTAAAGAAACTGCTGCGATATATCTAATTAAGGACCTTGAAGCTGGATCAGAATCTTGAAATTAGGTACAGGATTATCAAAATTCGTTCAGGATCTCACCTTATGTAAGGCTTCGTTTCAACACCGAATTGGCTGATATATTGAAGTAAGGTTCATGCAATTAAACTCATTTTACTATTAATGGTTTACTCAGGGTTATGTACGAAAGAGTTTTTAATGAATTCTAAAAACCTACCAAATATGTATATGTACAGTACGTATAGTATGTATAAGATGTATAATGTGTGTAATATGTATAATATGTAAAATATGTAAAATATGTAAAATATGTAAAATATGTAAAATATGTAAAATATGTAAAATATGTAAAATATGTAAAATATGTAAAATATGTAAAATATGTAAAATATGTAAAATATGTAAAATATGTAAAATATGTAAAATATGTATATGTATAATATGTATCATATGAATAATATGTATAATATGTATAATATGTATAATATGTGTAATATGTATAATAGCATAATATGTATAATATATAATATGTATAATGTGTGTAATATGTATAATATGTATAATATGTATAATATGTATAATATGTATAATATGTATAATATGTATAATATGTATAATATGTATAATATGTATCATATGAATAATATGTATAATATGTATAATATGTGTAATATGTATAATACGCATAATATGTATAATATTTATAATATGTATAATATGTGTAATATGTATAATATGTATTGTAAAGATCCAGCTTCCTTTACGTATGTTTTTTAGAATTAAATAAATTATTCGCGGACTACCCTATATTTAAAATTACAAAAGATTGGGCGATATTACACCACAAATAATTCATTAATCACCGCTGACGTTTATTTCTAAAAACCAGTAAGTTTTTGCACGTCAGAGCAATTTAAACAAATCCAATAACGGTATCCCCCGCAACGGTAGCCACGAAGCCGCCCCCAGATGCATCTTTATAAACCCGCGACGCGCTGCAGAGAGAATATAATATAAAAACATATAGAAGATAGGGAATTCAATTGTGATCGTGACCGAGACCGCTACGCCGTTCTTGATATCCAGTAGCCGTACAGTACCGATTGCTTCTTGTAATCACCGACCTGTTAATCGATGCCGCGGAGTCCAGCGCGATCGTGAGACAACGCGCACCACCTTGCGCCGGGCGACCTAAAGTTTGTTACCGAACTGCAATTAAAAGACACGTAAGTTGTAGAGTTATATAATCTAACAATTTACAACAAATCACTACATAACGTAAATAACGACGGGCTTAGTCTCCAGGAGTTATAACGCTAACATTACACAACCACATACAGAAAGAGTGTAACGCAGGGTAGATCCCGACGTCACTCGCAAACACTTGAGGGCGAAGGTTTAATACAGGGCTGTAAAGACCTACGACCTTTTCTTAGTCAAACAGGTTAGACAAGCAGCTGCCTACAGTCTACTGTTGGAGCTAAGGCCCCCGCTTACTACACATCCCTACACCGCCTACAGGCGAACACAATAAAAACAAACAGTGACTTTAATCGCAGAAGAATACACAAGAAACCTGTTACATAAATTTGTATTAAGAATAAATGGCGCGAAATACCTAGTGCAAAACCGTTCTTAATTAAATTAAAATACCACCGGAAATTAAAACATTAGATAATCCGTAAATTATCTAATGTTAACCTGTAGTAAATAATAAAAATACGACCGCGTGTATATTACGATTTACCTTAGTAAAAGGATAAATTTAAAAATATCCATTTTAGTATAGCATTTTCAATAGCGGATATTTCGTTTACTTTATAATCTGTATATAATTGAAGTTAGATACGTCGTTAGGCCTTAATCTAGTTGTTTAAATCGTCTAAACAAAACGGGTTCTCAAACCGATTCTAAGATATAATTATAGTCCAGAAATCTCGCCCTTGTTTTATGCGAATCATCCGCGTGTATTTCTTAAATGGAGTACGACATACAAGCTTCAGCGCTCCAGAGAGGCTGAGGAGTATAAACATACAGTGCGCATAAGCGGGGACAAGTACTGATTTTCCCCCGTGACCTAGAAACAACTCGAGTTCATTGCGCTGGCGCATCCGACCCATATCTCTTAAGGTTACCGCATGCGCTTCTGTAAGACAGGGCCGTAATTTGAATATTAAGAATAAATTCCATTCATATTCAAACGCGAGTTGGAGAAACTAGGTAGAGAATAGATTAAGATATTATATATATATATATATATATATATATATATATATATATATATATATATATATATATATATACATATATTTGTTCACAGAAACGACTTCGCGCCCATTAAAAAGGATTGGCAAAATTCCCCAGGGGAGAGAGAAGAGCAGAAAGAGTCCCAAGGACCAGTTATGTTTAGTTGATTGTCATTAGTAGGGTTTATTATTATTGTTGTCAATTACTACAGTACAGAATAATATACGTCTTAACCCGCTTTAGTATAATTATTTAAGGTGACAGTGTTCAGCCCACTAAATAGTACGAATCCATACCCCGTTTAGTAAAAAATTTATAAACACGACTGAGTTGTATAAAATCTCACCCAGGCACAGGGAAAGGGAGGTTATAGTATAATATGTATAATATGTATATGTATAATATGTATAATATGTATAATATGTATAATATGTATAATATGTATAATATGTATAATATGTATAATATGTATAATATGTATATGTATAATATGTATAATATGTATAATATGTATAATATGTATAGTATGAAACAGCATTCGTCGAAAGCCTCGCGTCGCAAAATTTTACCTATATAAAGGGTAAAACAAACAACTGTAATGCATATGTGTAACCACTTAATGCATTTATTTTCTGCTTAAACCTTGTACACATAATTTTAACTGTCAACCTTAATTTTTACTTTTAAGTAATATGTGTATTAACTAAAGTATTAATGTAATTTTATTTTCCACTTAAACCATGAGCATATAATTTATCAGTCGACCTTCAATATTTTACATTTAATTGATAGCACTATTAAAGGGAGTACACAATGAAGCGTAAAACAGACTATAATGCATATGTGTAACCATTTTAATTCATTGGATTTCTGCCTAGACCTTGTACACATAATTTAACGTTCTCAAGGTAGAAATCGTTTAAAGCACGGCAACTTAATTACTCATTTTGAATTATATATAATGTTGAAGGTAACTTTTTCAAGGTAAAAATAAGCATGTTGTAATACAACTCGTATATAGGTAAAGGCCACAACCCTCAAATGGAACTTAAAAGAAATGTAATAATAATTTTAATAACAATTATGCAGTCTCCTTTATAATAAATCCCATTACTAAAACACATTCATTTAACAAGAGGTCAATGAGTGGTTGTTACTTTCCGATTGCATTGTATAACAGCTTAATAAATGCATTCTATAGGTAAAATCAATTTAAAGCATGTTATTGCCGTAAAAAGACTAATTTCATATAACTAAATACTCGTTTTATTTTAATGAGTCGAAGTGACATAATTTAAAATGCTTCTGTCAATAATACGATTTAATCATATTTCATACGTATTTAATTTTTAGGCTTACACTACCTGTAATAATTTTAATAGACATGTTAACTTAAAAAACTACCAAATCCATCTGCTTCTATAAAATATCAATAATACGATTTAATAGTTTTCATTCATATTTAATTTTTAGTCTTACGGCATGCATGCCTTACGAGACTAGGGTCCCTTATTAGAATACAATTTTTATGACAGGGGCGAAGCCCGCGAACAGATTTCCGTCTTACAAGGCTAGGATCCCTTATTAGAATCCAACCTTCAATGCATAAATACAATTTTCGTATAGGTAAAAATATCACAATCTGTAGATAGGATTAAAGGAAATGTAATAACAATTATGCAATCTCCTTTGATAAAAACAACCCTAATAAATATTAATAACAGATTAAATCTCTTTATTCTCAGGTGAAAAAAATACGATCCCACGTGGGCATACATAAAAAATGGCGACCAAAGGTGTCCCAAGGGTGACGTCACAAATAACAAAATAGCGGCCAAGGTGTCCCGGGGGGCGGGCTTGTGACATAAAAAAGTGTAGGGGATGGTGCTCTGGTACTACTGGCAAGGGGCGCTTGCCCCCCCCCCCCTGAATTTTACCAGGATGGGCACAGACCCCCCTTGAAATCATTAGGCATAAATTTAAATAAAACACTTGGCTGCAGGTAATTACGAAAAATTGCGATTAAATTTCGATTTCTATATGAGCTTGAGAGTCACCGGTCGTTTTAAAATGCCATTCTTTATGTTTGTGTATTAGCTCAAGCTTAAGTCATAAGTCATTGTCAATTGTCAGTCCAAAGTTTCGGGTTATTTTACGATTAGATGTTTAAATCCGATTTGAATGTTGAGAGCTAACAACTTAGGTACCTTGTACTTGCAGGATATAGATTTTTAGATATGAATCAATCAGTATTTCGCAGAAAAGAAATGAAAATGTGAACGATTTTAAAGCACACACCTTTTTATAAACTTTTCTAAACCATGAAAATAAATTTGGTTAACACACAACCTTGTATTGAAGTGTAATTCCGTACATGGTTGTACACATACACATAGTTTGAGTTCAGCGCTTAAGTGACGTTATTTCTCAAACGCAATTTCAATCTTGTAAACATTTTAGTTTGACATGCATTAAATACTATAAAGCACAGAAGATATTATCAACGATCAAAATATTTGATATTTCACTTAAGTTTCACAGTAATATCTGTGAAGGTAAAAGTTCTACAAACACTTCTTTTGGGGACGTTCATGTTCACCATTAATCACCATAAAAATGATATCTTTGTAAGTTTTTGTTATTAGTGTCTCATACAAATTTGTAAGCATTCATTGAATATTACCTAAACCACAACTGTAGATGCCCTCTTTATATTCATCTCCAAGTAATCATATTTAATTAAAACATTAAAAGATAAAAAAGTTGAACGTCTTAATGAACTAAATTGCAATCTTATTTCCTGTGTACGTGGTACGTAATCATTTTTATTATATATAACAAATATTAGTCTGATAAAAAGACTGACGCGCACAGAAATCAAGAAATGAAAATATAAGCAACTTTTCAAGGAACCGATAAAGATGAAGCATCATTAAATGGATGTCTAGTGTTGTAGGTGTGTTTTGAATTTCAAGAATGCGTTTAATCCCCTTATCAGCAATCAGCTTATTTGTCATTGTGCATTCTGCAAATTCAATTCAATTTTTACTTTTTAGCCCGTTATTGGTTATTGTGTATCTACTAGTCAGGGTTAAAACTTGAAACCAGAAAGGTGGATATTGTTTCACGAAATCTGTGCTTCAGTACAGGCACAGTGTGCAGGGTAGTTTGTTTACCCGTGGAGCGTAGAGTTTTGACCGCTCAGTTTGAGTTTATTTCATTTATTTTGCAGTTTGCAGTGCCGAGTGAACTTTGTAAATACAGATTTGCACTTTACATTTGTGCTTTTGTTATAGTGTTTTTGTGTTTATTTCTTTTTCTTTTTGCGTCATTGAAAAATTCTCTGATCTCTGGATAAGTTTGTAATTCGTTACAGTGACTGCGATCGTCATCATGATCCTTATCCATTAATTCCGCCTAGAATGTTTTACAATTACTTCTTTTACGATCTAGTGATGTAACTGAATTGAATTTGTGGTTATTCAAACTTAACACTCCAAATTGGACATCTCATGATATTATGAACGCGCAGTTGTGTTTACTTTCAAGACAAGCAACTACACATATCATTGACAAAATTAAAAAGAATTATTTTGGAATTTTGATTGACGAAACGAGAGATACCAGTAACCATGAACAAATGTCGTTTTGTATCCGAACAGTCGACGAAAATTTATCAGTCGAGGAGTTTTTCGTTGGCATGTATCAAGTTATAGAAACTGACGCAAAGACTGTTGTGGAAGTTACTAGAGATATACTAATACGTTTAAATCTTCCAATTATTCTCCGGTTGTTAAGAGAATTTTCCCAGGAAAACAGAAGCGATTCAGTCGCGAAAGCATCAGGATTTTTATGGAATTTTGAGGCAACTGAAACGTTTATTCTGATCAGCTTTATGAATAGCATATTTGGACATGTAGAGATTGCCAATACAAGTATTCAGAAACAGGAATTGAAATTTTATAAGTCTTGCGAAATAATATCATCTGTTAAAGAAACCATTACATTTCTAAGAACCAATGCCAAATTTGAAGAACTATGGGAAGAAATTATGACAAAGGTTGATGATGATGATGATTCCTGTTGTAGAAAGCAAACGCAAACGAAAACTACCAGCCCGGTGAGTAGGTATATACTTATAAACAATTATTACTGTATTAGGCCTAGAGGGATATTTTTAAAAACATAATAATGATAATATGTTACAAACAAGTGTTTACAATTTCAATATGTTTTATGTGAGTTAACAACAGTTTTCTCCCGTTTTTTAAAGGCGCCTATTTTATAAACTGATTAAAATTCATCATTCTAAGAAATGATAAAACCCACAGTACGCGCGGCCAAAGAATGCCTGAACGTTGGATGCGCATTTGTCCAACTTTAAGTCTCTTAAGCGCGGCATGTCAGTGGCGTCGCCACCAAAAGCGCGTTCCGTTTATTATCATGTATTACACTAATTAATTATTTATTTCTGTTATTAATTTACATACGTACTTGTTAATTTAACTTTATTACAATTATTGCAACAAAACGACAGTGAACCATTTTGTGTCCTATGTGAATTTTAAAGCTCATAATACTCAAATTTATTAGACAAATATGTATAAACAACAAATACTTTTACAATACATAGTAAAACAAATAAGTAGTTTTGCGGCGCATGTAATGCTAATGGCACTTGATTAAATTCTCATTAAAGAAATCCTAATAGTTGACATCCCTTAGTATCATTAACAACAGATTAGCAAACATTCAAAAATGTTTTTATCAGTTAGTTCGTTTTCAACTGTGATTTAAAAGCGAGTGTAGAAATATGAGTTCTACATTGGGAAAAAGTGGCCAAGTAATAAGTGGTCAAACGCGTGAGGTGATATATAATGTGTACAGTTATTTGAAAAACTTACACCCCACATATACCTTGAAATAATTAAAAGAACCGTGTCTGCAGCAACAAAAGTGTCTGTTATATCAGTGGCAAATATTATTAACGAGGGTGAAGGTCCAACAGAAGAGGGAAAACCAAGATTTTCAACCCCAGGCAAGAAACGCCCACGTCCGTCTCCTGTGACCGACTTGGAAGATTTCGAAAAGAGCCTTTTTCGCAATATAGTATATAACTTTCACAAGACCGAGAGTGCACGGGTGACAATTCCTGCTCTACGCGAGAAACTCCACAATGACTTAGGTTGGCACGGTGGTGCTACACCTTTACGTGTTATATTAAAAGACCTGGGATTTCAATGGCATCGAACTGAGAATAATAGAACAGTTTTAATAGAGAAGAACGATATAAGGGCTTTAAGAATTACTTACTTACAAAAAATTCAATTCTACCGAGAATTATATCGTCCAATTATCTACATGGACGAAACATATGTTCATAGTGGACACACAATCAACGTCGTAGAGTGATGGCACAACTAACGGACTGCTGTCTGCAATTACAAAAGGACCAAGAATGATTGTGGTACAAGCAGGAGGTGAAATGGGTTTTTTTTACCAGGTTGTAGCCTGATATTTAAATCAGGAACTAGCAGCGGAGACTATCACGGCGAGATCAATGGTAGCGACTACGAAAAATGGTTATGTGAGAAACTTTTATCAAACTTGCCTCCGCAATCGGTTTTGGTTATTGATAACGCGCCATACCATAATGTTCAGGTGGATCGTGCTCCAACAAGTAATTCGAAAAAGGCAGATATGGTGAAGTGGTTAATAGAGAAAAAGATACCGTTCACTCCTTTGATGTACAGACCACAACTTTATGAAATAATTAAGCTACACAAAAAGGAACATATAACGTACAAATTTGATTGTATATTAATTAATGAAGAACACACGGTGCTGCGACTACCTCCCTATCACCCGGACTTAAACCCGATTGAGTTGATTTTGGCTCAAGTGAAAAACAATGTTGCAAAGAGAAATACCACCTTTAACTTCAACCACGTTAGAAGATTGTTGGAAGAAGAATTAGCGGCTGCTACTCAAGAAAACTGGCAAAAGTGCGTTAAGAAGGTAATCGACCAAGAAAAAAAATATTTAGAGAACGAAATACTGAATGACGTGCAAGTCGACAAACTGACGATAAATTTGGAGGACGATTCAGAAACTGAAAGTGGCTGGTCTAGTGATGAATGATTGTGTGACTTATTTGTTAGTAGTATTTAATATTATTATAGTAGGTAATTATCGCCGTTGAGTAACTTTTCCGCAAAGTGTATGGAAATATAAAAATTGATTACCTAAGAAATATCATAATTTTTTTTAATCCTGAATAATACTCTTAAAGACAGCCTATTATGTTTCTATAATTAAAAATCGAACTTATACTTTTTTGATTTTCATAAACGATTAAACTGTTGTGTTCATTTGTAATTCAAATATAAAATTTATTACTTGTCAACATGGTTACTTTTTTATTTTATAAATGTTTAAACTATTACTGTTCATATGTAATTCAAATAAATAAAATATTTTAAAATTTCTTGTGGTTTGGTGACGAATAATTGAAAACGCGACACCGACGCCACTGGTAATGCTTTCAGTCGCTATTGCGTTAACGAGTGCGACACGAGGCATTCATAGGCCGCACGGACTGTATGTTATATTTACGAATAATTTTATAGTTAGATACAGAAATGAGGATGACAACCCAGAGACGGAATATCAAGCAAAAGCCAAAGAAAAGAAAAGTCTGGAACGAAATGGTAAATTTTAGGTAGTGTATGAAATAGCTATTTTACGTAGATACCTATTTTTTTATGGAACGACGTGATTTTGAGTGCCATACGTTACCGATTCTTTGGAGGAACCACTGTTATTCTAAAGAAAATTTGAAAATTTTGTAACAACAAAAAAGGTTGGCGAGGGATCTGCGGATGAAATTATAAATTTTTATGGAGACGATCTTGATGCAAGTAGGTAATTCTTCTCGTTTCTCATGTCAACTTAGTTTCGGTAATTTGTTCCTAAATTTTACAGGCTAGAGTTACACAGAGATATGTCTCTTAGATATTATACGTAGCGAGGGAAAAGTTACCCCAAAATTTTAAGACGGCCTTAGAATACTTCCAAGGCATACCGACAAGGGGCTGCTTAAGCGAACTTAAAAAAAATTTTCCCAATCATACTTACAGTACCTGTAACAAACATCGGTGAGAGATCGTTTTCATCGCTATGCCGCTTGAAAACCTATTTAAGATCGCGCATGGTACAAAAAAAGTTAAATGATGTTTGCATAGTGCACGCCAATAAAGATTTTAGCTATAACATCTAAACGGCCGCAAATGAATTTATCAAAAGGAATGAGAAAAGAAGAAATACATTTGGCTTATTTTAATTTCATTTTTTATTTTTGTATTGGTATTGTATTTCCTATTAAATTACAGTTTCATTATTACATATGTCAGCATACACCGATATGTAGTTTTAATAATGTAATTTGAAATTTCTTTTCAATTAAATTTTTGCCCCTCTAGAAGATATTCGTTCGGCCACCACTGAATATAAGTATTCAAGCAAAAGCGTACACTATTAAAAGTTATCTTACGCATTCATTTACCTGAAGGTGCTTAAGAAAAAGATTACTACATTGTTTAAGAAAATACTATATTGCATAGTAAATATTTGCACTTGGTTACATGACATTGTCTACCATAATTAATAAATTAGGGCTTGCTTTTAATCTTAAGATTACAAAGTGTAATAGGAAGTAATCAAAATTTTAAGCGTATTTGACATAAATCCCGCAGATAATACAATTAAGTACAATCACGTAGAAGAATCCCTAATTTGGCAACTGTAAATCCGTGGAAACACATTACTTGGTACTGAAAAGTACTTTAAAGGCGTACAAATCATATTTCAATTCCTGAAATAAAATTTGCTTTCCACCCCAATTGCGCTTTTATGGATACCGACGTTTTACAGCGAACATAAAACTCCCTCCGTTGAGATTATAATACATAATTTTATTAAACTTAAAAATTGTACAAGATTAACGTCACATTAGATGTAATTTATTCTGAAGGAAAAAAATCATAAGAATTATTAATTTCTCAAACTTAAAGTGTGTAGCACTTTCTGCCAAGTGAATTCTTATTCAAATTTTTATTTCCAACAGACGTATAAGCGCTATAAATAAATAAATATGCTTACAAACTTAATTATTTGTTAACATATTTCAAATGTAGTAATTCTATATAAAACAAAAATCAAGTCTACCGATTACCTTCGACTATTGGGATTTAATCAACGAATTTTCAAAAATGAGCTTGAGCAAAGTTAAGGTTAAATAACAAACCTATGAACGCACAAAATACCTAAACGGTGAAGGGTACAGTTATGCTCTACATGGGCAATAAAACTATTTCTTAACAGTTAATTACAAGTATACACAGTATGTAGCCTATTACAAATAATATAATTGCTACAATTTCAAAAACTAATGGGTGTCCCATAACTAATGGACATACGGCAACTGTAGAAAGAGGTGATCAAAATAGGTCGTTTAACAAAAACATGCGTTAGTAAAATGTTAATAGCAAACGAGATATAGGGCGTCAAAGTTGGCATATTATTTTTGAAAACAGCTCAATGTATTGAACTCAAGTTTGGTACACTTTCGTTTTTTAAGGGTGATAAACAGGAATCTGTCATAATTTTTTATGATACTCCTAGAGGGCGCTAGTTACATAGTTCGAATGAGTAAATTTACGTTTTTTTTTACTCCCTGTATTTATGTACATTTTAATGCTAAATAATAAAAATATCATTATTTTAAAACAGAAAAGGTATACTTGTTCAACTCCATATTTTAAGGCGTTTTCGAGATATTGCCATTTTAATATTGCAGTGCATATCATTGCACGGCAACTCAAAAACAACAATATTTGAATTGAATTCACGCTTTAGGTGAAAACGGTTCTTTTCATACAAAGAATTCTGTGAGCGACCTAAAAGAATATGGAAGATGAAATTTTAGTTAGAATTTCAGAAAATCCTGAATTAAGTACTCGCGCTTGCAGGAGCTACTGGTGTAAGTAAATCAAGTATTTCAAGAATTTTACGTACAGTAAAATTGTATCCGTATCATTTTATGACTATACAAAGTTATTACCCAATGACTTACTACCCAGAATACATCTCTGTCAATCGGTGCTCAATAAAATCCATCAAGGTCTAGTAATTTTAAAAAGGTACTGTTTACTGACAGGCCACATTCACACGCCGCGGAGTTTTTAATTTAATCCTCATAAAGACAAAGAAGCTCATTTTCAACATGAATTTTCAATAAATATCTCATTTTCAACATGAATTTTCAATAAATATCTGATGTGGCATTATTGGCGATCATTTCATAGGTCCGTTTGGACTTCCAACAAGCTTCAATGAGGAAAATTATTTAAAATTTTTGCAAACCTATTTGGGCGGTTTACTTGAAGAAATTTCTCTAATTGTAAGGCAGGATATTTGGTTTATGCACGACGGTGCGCCGCCACATTATCCACTTACAGTCGGGGAGCATTTAAACAACAATTTTCCACATTTGGATTGGACAGGGCAGCGAATTCCCTTGGCCGGAATTAAATCCTTTGATTTTGCATATAGGGATACATGAAATGTTTAGTGTACAAGTGAAATCCATAATTGAGATACACTCCTATAAATAATTCATGAAGCCGAAATACCTTAAAACATGACAACGTCGTCTTTTTTAAGATAGGACATTTAGAAAAAAGTTTAAGAAAATGTATTGAAGTAAACGGTGGCCACTTTAATGAAGTAAATGTAATTATTGTTTTTTATTTGTTTTGTTTTCCAATTAAATTGTATGTTTTTATAAAACCAATATTCTCAAAGTAGATTACAATACTGTGGTTAAAATCAAAGGCTTTTAAAGGAACCACTTCAATCGTATTTTGAAATATTATCGTTTTAAAGACGGCACCAGCGAGGCATGTAATATTAAAATGGTAATACCTCGAAAACGCCTTAAAATATGGGAGTCGAACCAGTATACCTTTTTTGTTTTAAAATAATGAAATTTTTATTATTTAGCATTAAATATACATAAATACAGGGAGTAAAAAATAACGTGGATTTATCCTATTCGAACTGTGTAACTAGCGCCGTGTAGGAATATCATAAAGATTATGACAGATTCGTGTTTATCACCCTTAATAAACTAAAGTGTATTAAATTTGAGTTCAATACATTCCGCTGTTTTCTAACTGTTACGAATTTTCAAAAATAATATACAACTTTAACGCCCTAAATCTCGTTTGCTATTAACATTTTACTAACGCACGTTTTGTTAAACGACTTATTTTGATAACCTCTTTCTACAATTGCCGTATTGTGGAATAGTTATGGGGACTCTGTATATCCCGTAAAAGGGGTTAAATAAGATAATTTTTGAAGTTTAAACTGCTGTAACTTTAGACCAACTTAATAAAGATATTGAGTAAGGGTTCGTTATACAAGTCCCTACTTGTAGAATGGTGCTACCACCACAAATCTTAATGAAATTTTCTGAGTTGGCATTTTATTTATAGCTTGACCATATTCACCCCGTAACGATTCCCAAAATCCTTACAATAAATTTTCCGATCCTAGTAAACAATTCCTGTCAGAACTTCAAAACTTATTTCCTATTTAGTTCCGCAACTGTAATATCATTGTCAATAAATGTTATCAGTTGCACACTCCACTCAAAACTCCCTACCCAGATAGCAAAAATGGTTTGAAACAAGCTGGAATCAAGGTTGACGTGCCAGCAGTGGTAGCTCGTTTCCAGCTTGTCACGTAAAGCTGTCAAGCTTATATGCCACTGAAATCCTACTTTACACGCATCATTCTTGTGTCAAGCTTACTTTACCAGCTTCCATAACTCGTGTTGTTTAAACCGATTAAGCTTATATGAACCTTGATTCAAGTATGAATTAATTAATGAATGCCCAATGTGTACCTATATGAAGGATTTCACATCCTTCCTTATTAAAAACAAAAAAAAAACAAATTTAACATACTGATGGTTTTATTTCGTAACATTAATATGTTATAATTGATATAAATATTACATCCTTTTCTGGAGACGTTGATATCTGTAAAGAAAAAACAAAAAATTAATGTAATAATATGAGGAGCATGTTGTTCAATTGAAGTTTAATCTCAAAACAAATGCGGACTATGATCAATCCAAAAAGTACTTATGATGAAGGTTTCCTCATTAGCAATGCAGATTTTCCACTTAACAACCTGTGAAGTAGAAAAATAACATTCTTTTAGCTTACCAAAGCTGAACTAGTCTTCGGAAACGGTTATTTTAACCGCAAGGCTCATTTTCAATTTACTACAATAGCTTCATTCCGAATTTGTATTCCTCTTATATCTTTCTTTTTAACTTATAACACAGATTACTACAATTACTTGAATTTTTTAACTGAAATACGAATAATACGGTAGGTAGTGAAAGTACAAAATAATGATTATACTGGTCGTAGGTAATTTTGTGATTATAAAAATTGTAGGGTTCTACAGACTATTGCTTACCTTCGATTTCGTCGAAATTTTACCTGCTGCAGCCAACTACAAAGAGCACTTCCGATTTGAAAAGTTTGTGGACGGCAGCTGAAAAGAAAACAATACTATAATAGACCCAAATCAGTAATTTGTGTTTAAGCGTACTAATGCATAGAACTGGATTATATATAAAGGGTTATTTCAAATGATGTTCCTGATTTCGATTGCATATGTCGCTGGAATATTATGTATTAAAACCATTTTGGTTGGTACCGCTGGAAACAAAAACTCATAAAGTTTTGTTTACATTGATTTCGGTATGTATCAGTTGTTTCTTAAGTCCATTGTTGACAGTTTTGTGCAATGGCCGAATTTGAAAACAAAAAAGCATTTTGTGTGCTAGATTATCACGTTAAACAATCAGTTATTAGTGTTCAACGTCACTTTAGAACCAGATTTAATGAAGATCCTCCTAGCAATCACTCTATTCGCAAGTGATATTTGAAGCTTAAGAGAAATGGCTGCATTTGTAAAAAGAAATCAACTGGAAGGCCGTCAGTGAACAATGAAGTTGTGGAGCAGGTAAGGGAAAGTTTTACCCGCAGTCCACAGAAATCTACTGTTAAATGCAGCAGAGAGCTCGGTATACCATAGCCAACAGTTTGGAAAATTTTACGTAAACGTATTAAATTCAAACCTTCAACTGCTCAAGCTTCAAGCATTAAAACAAAATGACAAAGTTAAAAGACTCTCTTTTTGTGAGAGCATGCAAGTCTTGATTGAGGATGAAAACTTTCTACAGCGTGTGGTCTTTAGTGATGAAGCAACGTTCCACTTATGTGGTAAAGTAAACAGACATAATGTAAGAATATGGGTCTCAGAGAACCCACACGCTTACATTGAGCACGTGCGTGATTCTCCTAAAGTTAATGTGTTTTGTGCTATTGCTTACAATAAAGTGTACGGGCCTTTCTTCTTTATTGAACAAACAATAAATGGAATGGTTTTCTTGGACATGATGACGGAATGGCTTATACCACAATTAGAGCAAGATTCCCCAGATTTCATTCTGCAATTGGATGGCGCACCTCCACATTACCACTTGGGTGTTAGGGCTGAACTTAACAATCTGCTACCTGAGAGATAGACCGGGCGCGTTGGTCCAAATGATGACGCACTCTTGAACTGGCCTCCAAGATCTCCGGACATCACCCCCTGTGATTTTTTCTTGTGGGGATACATCAAGGATAAAGTGTATACACCACCATTACCATAGAGCATACTTGATGTCCAGCGATGGATTGCCAATGCCATCGAAACAATCAATCAAGAAACTCTCGACAACGTATGGCGAGAGCTTGATTACGGCTTGACATCTGTCGTGTCACAAGGCTATATTGAACATTTGTAATTCTGAATACCTGTTATGAAACTTTTGAGTTTTCCTTCAAATGCAACTATTTTTTATATTTGTAAAACGAATAAAACTTGATTTATGTATGCTTGAAATCATGAACATCATTTGTAATAACCTGTATATATATATATATATATATATATATATATATATATATATATATATATATATATATATATTTATCCCACACCTTTACACAAATGTTAAACATAAAGGCCATTAGTACACTGAATATAAATGTGGAAAATAGGTGTTTGTTATGTTTTAAACATTTACAGTACTAGAATTAATCCCTGTGTAATTAGGTATTGTGATATGTAGAGTAGCCCGAGCGAGCACAGCATGTCTAATTTGCTCCAGAGTGCTCTGTATATTGTGTTCTTGTCGGATCTAGCTGATCGAGTTGACCGAGGATATTTACGAATCCAGCTAACGCCTGTGTAATTGTTAAATTTGACAACTGTACTTGAATTTAATTCACATGACATATCAATTAGGTACACATTTATTATAACAGGTGCTGGATAAAATTTAGTGTATAACATTTTAGCAGACGAATACTTTCAGTATCAAAATTTACGTTTTCATCGAGGACGATAAATATACCATTGCTTACCATGAACAACACCGAACAGTTTTCTTCTGCCAAACCATTCTTTTTGGGTCGTTGTTTTCATTTTTCCAAAATAAGAAAATTCCTTAGCTAATAAATCGACCATAATCCGTTTCATTATGTCTATCTTGCAACTTCGTGTATCTCTGCCACCACTGGTAGCTAAAATCTTGACATAAAAAGAGAATATGCGAAATTCAGTAAGTAGAATACAATAAGTGTGAAAATACGGATTATCAAAAATGGCATCTTACCAAATGATTCTTAAAATTAGCATCCCTTGGAATGTGATCTTCTAAGATATTGAAGTCTTCCGACTTTTGTAGTGGTAGAAGACTTAATACGGCGTGATAATCATGATTCTGGGCAGTAGTCTCCATACTCCCCTGGCACGACAGCATTCTATCGACCTTACGGCTTAACGTTTCCAATTTTTCAGCTATACTAGCCATAGTAGCTTGCATTTGTGAAAGTAATATGCGATCTGCGTCTAAAAAAAGAGGTTTACAAGTTAAAATACAGCAATTATTGTGTTTGACGTTTTTGTAGGTTTCACCAAACTAACATAAAAGTAAATGTGATGATCAAAATACAAAAATTTCATGCACCTGACAAGGAAGATCCCGCAAATGGAATGTCTATTCCTAGGCAAGCCAGAAGAAGGTACAGATGACTGCGATTGCAAAATGCGCTTAAAGGCTGGAAGGCAAGAAGAGCATGTTCTATCTGGTTGCGAACTATGGCCAGTACCACCATGAAAATTTCAATTAGCTTCATCATTTAAAACATTATCACTTATGAATTTAGATTGGGGTTGGGATATTTGGGTGTAATCTTATTCTTTCGTATATTATCAGTTGTCAGGTCATCTTCGTCAGAAAACTGAAGGGGTTTCCTCTTTCGCTTCCTGCTTAAAACTGCCTCATCATCTGTACATAGGCACTTTCAGCTCCCAATATGACGTCAATAGGCGGATTGCCGCACGGAAAGTATAGAAACACGGACAGATTTCCTTGTTTTAATGACTAAAACCAAAACTCTGCTGTCAAATAATCGGCAATTGAATTTTTTAATAATAATCCAGATAAAAAAAATCTTAGTAATAATGTCTGGTTTAGAAGTGTTCCTAGAATTGAACAATGCTTGGTTATTCTTTATCTCTAATGTAAAAGTGATTAGGGTACTAAATCTTTAAGTGTAACTTCTACAATTTATTTGTTTAACTGTAATTAACACTAATGCATCAGGAATAATAAAAAGGCAGGAATTCCTTTCAATGTTTTTATTTTCTTTTTGACGCCTAACTTGTTTTGCGGTTCACAATTACATTATATCTTAATTTTTTAAAGTTGGACAAAACAATATTACGAGTAAATAGCTGGTAATTCTATTCTTATTATTAATCAACCACATTTCTTGAAATTAGTAAAATATCCATGTATTTTTTTTAATAAACACATATGTAATTGCAATTTCAGTAAATACAACCATTAATTAGACTTTTATTGCAATGCTTTAAGTTTTCGCTATGATATTAAACTTTCTGACGATCACAATTGATTTATAGGGATTTCGTAACTTTTATAATTATACAATGCAATATTTTGTAACATTAAATAAATTAGTACTATGACAGCTGTTTCGAAAATCCGGTACATGGCATTTACGAATCATATTCCGACAAATATTATTAGAATTTTTGGTGCAACCTAAAACTCCACAATTTCTATATGCTACTGTATGCATTACATTACAATTCTAGGCCTACTGACGTCACGTCACTCCTATACTCCCGCCTGGTATAGAGTACGCCGTGAGTAGTGGCATTGCAACATTTTTTTTAAAAGTAAGCAACACTAGCTTCTGCGAAATACGCTACTGGCACTATTTGTAAATCCGACAAATCTGATACCACATAAATTTTCAAGTCTGAACTCTTACAAAAAGGGTGTCCATAAAAATCTTCCTTAACTAAAATTTCTTTACAAACAACACCATGGACTGTAACACATTGGAATGCACAATGTTTGCCACTATGACAACACGTCCATCTATTAAATTGCAGCAGTTATTTGATGATAACGTTGTTATTTTAATTTCTGGAATTTCTACTCTCTGAGGGTATCACAATTTTTAACAACAGGACCAGAAAAATTATGTTGTAAGTACTGCGGATAGCTTTCATTAAAGACAGAATTACTGTTACAGTTCAGCTTTGAATGTTGTATTTCCTACAACCTTTTAACTATCTGTTGTAATGGCTTATCTCTTTTCCTAATCAGTTTTTTAAGGGTATGGAGAAAATTTTCAAACTTAAATGCACTATACGAGTTTTAATTGCCAAACACTTCAACATCTCCAGAAATCCCATACATATGCAGCAAACCAGTAACTTTCAGAATACACAAAAAACGGAACACGACTTAGGTTAGGGGATATAAAATCCAATGCAAATGATTTCAACTTATGTAACGCTTGCGCTATTCAGTGCGTCGAACGTCGGCGCATTAACGCCTCGAGAAGCTAGTCTCTCGAAAGTTTAAGCTTGTACTATGCTTGATCCACCCTTACCGCGCGAAGGTATTACCATATGCTATAATTACAAGCATAGAGTAAGCTTGATCTAAGCTAGTCACGTTAAGTTGGATAAACAAGCCATAATCGAATCAAAATACAGCTTACCGTAAGCTTGCGTGCTATCTAGGTTGGTAAATACCCGACCACTCGCATTCCAAATTCATTCTCACCATATTATTGTTCTCCTCAACCCTGCTATCATCTTGCGAATATAGCACCTTGACTTACCTGCTTTTTAAAAATTACTATAATCTGCCTGTCCGATTAAATTTAACAACCTAATATTCTGATTGTTTATTTTGCATTATACTAAGTTCATCCCATCCACCCAGATTGTGATCAGAAGTAATCTTTTGTACGGTCTTGTCGGCGCTTACCATCCCAAGGAGAGTGCATAAAGATTGAATTACTGATGGTGGTTTATGCTCCGGATAAGTAATAACTTCTCGATCCAA
Source organism: Vesta saturnalis (assembly GCA_036346205.1). Classification (NCBI taxonomy): domain Eukaryota; kingdom Metazoa; phylum Arthropoda; class Insecta; order Coleoptera; family Lampyridae; genus Vesta; species Vesta saturnalis. The sequence goes on along the minus strand of JARFJB010002383.1, from coordinate 108,261 downwards.
CCCTAAATCCCATTCATATACCCTAGAACGACACAGTCAGAAGTAATCCTTTATATGGTTTTCTTGGCGCTTACTACCCCGAGAAGAGTGAGCAATGATTACGAAGAGACGTTATTATCACTGACGGTGGTGTAAGCCCCAGATAAATCATAACCTCTAGTTTAAACTATCATCCCTTAACAACTATAATTTACGGTCATTCTTGGTACAGTCCTTTCGAAATTAAGGTCCTGGGAAAGGTACTAGATTTGCGAATAAGACACCTCATCCACCACCTCCACCAAGTCCAACCAGCACCCTTTTATCAACGCCAATCTCTCCTGTCTGATTCATACTGCTATCTCCCGTTCCTGTGATTGCAATAACCTGCCCATAAACACAAAGCCACCATTTACACCGCCACTTATAATCTATCCACACACCAATATATTCTAATTCTCACCACCATTAAAATCAAGTTCATCCGATCATACATCAATCATCAAATTACCCAATTATCTGACACAATTATTTTAATCGCCCTGTAATTACATTTCATTCATTTATGTTACAGTATTAGTAAAATTGCTGAAAATTAAACCGATTTTATAAAGCAATACACGAGGATGAATTTCAGTCGCAAGTTACTAATTGCATTTTAAGAATTCAATTTGTGAATGACAACATTTATAATCTCTTTTCTATATTTTAATTCACTGTATACAAACCCTTGTTATCATTATTAGAGTAATAATTATAATTTTCATTATCAAATCTAACCTTCTTATATCCTTTCAAACACGTGCTCTAATTCAACATTCAATCAAAATCAAAGTGTACTCATCTGTAAAAACTTCTTTGAAATCGTATCACACACATCGTACCCAGTTCACTGCACTTCATTATTTTCACCACAATTAACACGTCTTATTTGCGTAACAAATACTCAGGATTCATCCGCACCTATAGTTAATTTCAATAATTGCAGATGACACCAGACGGAAGGGTAGGGAAGATTCTGCAGTGTCGTCGCCTAATTAAGTGGACATCACCACAATCAGAAAGATTATTAAAGTTTTCATGCAATTTCCTTTATTATGTTAAATATTATTAATTTTATTGTTTTATTTTTTCTCCTGGATTGTTTGATTATTTTATATCAATATTAACTCCAAAAAATTGTTACAAATTAATCTATTTTCAATTTGTATACTAGGCCACACACAGTACACCAACGTAGTGTAGATTTTGAATTCTGAGAGTCACTAAAAAAGCAAATAATTAAAATATAAATTTGTAGAGCTGAATTAGCTTATAACCCCATAGTCGGGGTCAATAGGATCTTATAAATTGATAAATTGCATTGAAACTCCATTCAAAGCGTAACTCTCTGTTTCAGAAGGGTTTACCTGATATGGAGCAGTTTTACGGGGAAAAACCTATCTTAATAATAATTGACGATCTAATGCGCGAAACTAACGGCTCTGTGGTTGATATTTTTACAAAGGGTTGTAATCATCGAAATATAAGTGTGTTTTTCTTAACGCAGAACATATTTCATCAAGGACGTGGACAGCGGGATATTTCTCTCAACGCACATTACATAATTTTGTTTAACCCTCGTGACAGAGCTCAGATACAGCATTTAGCAAGACAGATTTCGCCGGACACCCCAAAATTTTTAGAAGCCGCGTACCAAGATGCTACTTCAAGGCCGCACGGATATTTACTGTTCGATTTAAAACAGAATACACCGGATGTGCTACGTTATAGAACAAACATATTCGGGCCTCTAGCTATCTGCCAGGTATATATAGCGAAAAAAAGGGTTTAAGTCTCACAGTCGTAAAGATTACATCATATATGATGGGTGACGTTTTAAGCGAGAACACTGATATCTTACATGGATTAGCCCGATTAAGTAAAAGTCAACGTGACGCTTTATTGAAATGTTTGGATAGTAAGCAGGTAGAGTGGATTTGCGAGTGTGCACATAACATTTTAATAGGTCGTGTACCTCTGTCAATTGATCAGAATCAGCGACTCTCTCAACATAAGCACACTTTAATGCGCTTGGCACAGAGAGGCGAATCTATAGAAAAGAAGAAACAGTTTCTTGTGCAGAAAGGTGGTGCATTTCTACCGCTCCTGTTAGGACCATTACTCGGCGGCATTCTGGGTAATCTGTTTCAATAACCATTTACCACACCCTGAAGAAGATGATTATTCTACCGATGGACTTTATACAGCGCTTACAGGCACCAGATGTTACACAAAACAACATTTTAACGCAGCTGGGTAACGATATGGATAAAGTTTTAAAAACTGAAATGACCGACCATGACAAATGGCAGCAGTACAATCAAGTTCTTCAAAGGTATCTACACTTTTCCAATCAGTTACGTCAGCCCACCAGGATAACAATTAGCGGTGACGCTGTTGCTGATGATATTAGAGATTTACCGCAACGCAAAGGTCTGACAGACGACGAGATAGTATCAACGCTTCCGCCTTCATACAAGAGAAAAGGCGCGAATTTGTTACGTATACTGAATACGAGCAGCGATGTTTTTTGGGACAAAAGTGGTACTGTCACAATAAAAGGCGAGATCATACCACATTCCAGCATTATCGATCTGGTTCACGAGACGTTAAGAAAACGAAAAACCACAAATTCGCGCGGTTGGCGTTAGTTTGCGACGTACATTAAAGAGATAAATATACCACGAGAGTTTATTGGAGATACGCAAAGGTATGATGTTTCTGCATCACCCTGCGTTGAACGGACCCTCACAACTATAGGTGAGAATTACGATGCTGATAGTGAAACGCTGGAAACACCGAGAAGAATCTCTCAAAGAAGAAGAAGAGGACTTTCACTAGATTGGGATTCGTGGCGGCCATAACATTGATGCTGTATACTATGATCCCTCTCACCCTGCAGGGTTCGCTGGTATAACACCTTTAACTAATGCTGTAAAGGCTAGATATGGTGAAGTAAAAAACTGGCTACAGACACAGGAAGCTTATACGGTACATAAACCAGTCAGGAAAAAGTTTCCACGAAATAAATATATTGTGAGTAACCTTTACGAATTGTGGCAAGCGGATCTTTGTGATATGCGAACTTTAAGTAAACACAATAGCGGATACAATTACATACTAACGGCAATTGGTGTATTTAGCAAGAGGGCATGGGCGAGAGCACTTAAAGTGAAGACAGCCTCATCTGTAATTGAAGCATTCGCGGATATTCTTAAGGATTGCGATAATAGCCCGGCAAATCTACAGACGGATGAAGGCAAAGAGTTTGTGGCGAGTAGTGTACAAAACTTTTTCAAGAAGCAAAATATCAATGTCTATGTAACAGATAACCCTGATGTAAAAGCATCTGTAGTTGAAAGATTTAATAAAACACTGAAAACAAAGATGTGGCGTTATTTCACTTACAAAAATTCCTACAGCTATATTGATGTACTCGAAAGACTTGTGACTGCCTACAACAATAGCCCTCATTCAAGTATAAAGATGGCCCCCTCGGCTGTAAACGATGAAAACATTTTGGAAGTGTGGAATAACCTGTACGCGAAAGGTTTAGGTCCAGTACGCCACCATAAATATAAAGCCGGTGAGCATGTCAGAATCGCCAGAACTAAGTACACCTTTGAGAAGGGATATGAAACGAATTGGAGCGAGGAAGTTTTTACAATTAGCACGGTGATAAAAAGAAGACCACCAGTTTATAGAATAATCGATCTTAATAACGATCCTGTTGAGGGCACCTTTTACGAAGAAGAGTTGCAAGTTGTTACGGTTAATAAAGATACTCTATTCAAAGTCGATAAGATTGTAGCAGAGAAGGGCCGTGGGCAAAATAAACAATACTTGGTCAAGTGGCATAGATACAGTGACAAATTTAATAGCTGGGTGTTAGCTTCGCAGTTGAGAGATATTTAAAAATGGAGTTTTATCTTACCTTATTGAGTAATAGCTCTATGACGTATTTTCCATGTAATATGACGTCAAGTTTTATGACGCAGCTGCCAAAACGAATAGGATTAACGGGCTCGTGTGTTGTAGGGATATCGGAAATTCAGTACCCGTGTTCTTTTGCTGCTGTAAGTGCAACAGATAATTTAATTTATTATAGAACAGAGCCACCTGACGACGAGAACATGTTAGAAACGATATTAAAAAAGGCCGCAGAATATTTTCAACTCGACAACGAGAAGATAATTTATATTGAAGATGACTGGTACGTGATACGATTCGCTTCGGGAAATTACGCCAGCATAGAAGAAATTATCAGCGAGCTAAATAACCATGTACTAATAAGTAAACTGCTAACAATCGAATATCATAATCTAACTAAGCGCGTCACTACCAAATTAAAAACTCAACTCTCGCTATTTGGATTCTCACAACGTCTAGCCTTACAATTGGGTTATGGACCGTATCAGAACATAGCCATGGAATCAATACCCCCTCACCCCGCTAGTATATGGATAGGATTACCAACTCAGATGTTAGTTTATTGCGACATCGTTGAACCGCAAATTGTGGGTGATGTTTTATTTCCGCTTATGCGTATAATAAATATTACTTCAGAAAACTAAGCTTACGGGGGTCATAAAGATGTGGTTTTTTCGCCTGCACACTACATACCGGTAATGACACGGGAATTTAAAAACATCGAGATTAATATAAAAACAGATACGGGTGCAGCAATGCCATTTGAGTTTGGAACGTCGTGCCTGAAGCTACACCTTAAGAAAGTACAATAATGGTTTGCACTTATCAGCAATATTACATGAATCAGGCCGGTAACGGTATCGGCTCTATTTACAGAGGTGCGCCCTATCAACGCGGTCATGGAATAGGGAGCTGGTTAGGTGGTATATTTAGAAGTATAATACCGCTATTCAAGTCTGGCGCAAAGGCTATTGGTAAAGAAGCTCTTAGAACGGGTGCTAATATTCTTGGTGACGTCATTGAGGATCGACCTACTAAGGATTCGTTTCAAGAAAGATTTCACGAGGCAGGTAGAAACCTTAAGCGTAAAGCCGACGAGAAAATCGATAAAATGATGGATGGTTCGGGTTATAAAAGAGTACGTCTGACCGATAATAATCTCCACTGAGAGCTGTTGCTAAGAATAAGTCTGCTTACGACGATATATTTTCAAGATAATGGCTTTTTTACATGCCCAATCGTGTGAATGCGTCAAGTCCGAATTGGATTTGTTCGCTTTACCATCGACGCAGACAAGTATCGAGAGTGGTGAATGGATATTTTACAAGCCCTTATCAGCTCTGAGTGATGAAGCCCCAATAGAATTTGTAGTCCCCGGAAATGGAAACGATTATATAGATTTAAGCTAGACTATGCTGTACATTACAGCTAAAGTTCTAAAGCATGATGATTCAGCACTTATAGACGCTGATGTAGCACCGGTAAACAATTGGATGCATTCGCTTTTCTCACATGTGGAGGTTTACTTAAATCAGAAGATGGTGTCACAACCAAACAACACCTACGCATACCGTTCATATATCTAAACGCTGCTAAATTATGGAAAGGAGGCCAAGAGTTCACATCTAGGATGTACCTTATGGCACAATGATACAGCTGGACAGATGAATACACTGGGAAACGCTAATAACGGTTTCTCAAAACGTCAGGCACTTGCGGCTACCGGGAAAGAGATAGAGATGATTGGTCACGTGCACTTGGATTTGTTTAATCAAGAAAAGTTTCTCATAAGTGGTGTTGAGTTAAAGGCTAAATTTGTACGATCAAGAGAAACCTTTAGCCTAATGGCGGCGTACGCTTCAAATTACAAGACGCGAATTATAGACGCTAGTTTACTGGTGAGACGTATGCGAATCAACCCCACTATTCTAATTGCGCACGCTAAAGCTTTAGAAACAACAGCCGCAAAATACCCTGTTACAAGGACCGACGTAAAAGTGTTAACTATACCTACTGGCATACAGCGAAAATCATTGGATAATGTTTTCCTAGGTCAGTTACCTAAACGATGCATCGTAGTCTTTGTAGCAAATAAAGCCCTCAACGGTGACTACCCCTCAAATCCGTTCAATTTTCATCACTGCAATATTAACTACATGTCATTATATATTGACGGACAACAAATTCCTTCGAAGGCCTTACAACCAGACGTTACAGCTAATGGTTTATATGTAAGAGCGCACAACACCTTATTCTCTGGTACGGGTATTCATTTTTTGAATGAAGGTAACGATATATCAAGAAGTGATTATCCCAACGGCTTTGACCTAACACCTGACCTATCTGCAAACGCTAGCACCCACTGGAATTTAGTTAGAAACGACTCCCTTCGACTGGAAGTCGGGTTTGAAGAAGCGCTCACCGTAACCGTTAACTGTTTAGTGTATGTAGAATTCGATAACGTGATCGAGATTGATAAACATCGGAATGTCGTTGTGGATTTTAGCTGTTAAAAGTGGTAGCTCTAACCTGCAAACTTCAGTGTACAGCAGCAGCCGATCGAAGATGGACGCATTCTTGGACGTACAAGGGTTTAGTGGTGTTAACAACGAATTCATACCGAAAGAAATTGCCGTGGTTACAGGTCACTGTCGTTTATCGTTGATGCTAATAAAACCACCGCGAGGCTACTTTATATCAAGGTTCATGTCACGACAGATAAAAGTTATGGAAGATAATTATCATGGATTGAAATGTTGGTGGGGTCATGTACATTACAATTTCCGTGAGGAGCTGATGAGAGTGTTGCGCCCATTTAACAAAATTCACGTTAAGGGCAGTGAAAAACAACAGTTTTTAAGGTTTCTTAACAAACCAATAGTAAACCTGGAGGAGACTGGTTGCCCGTCGATTAAACAGTTGAAAAAGGAGGCAAAAGCATATTGCTGCTTAAACCATAACATCACTGAGCCTATGTGTGCACTGGAAAACGCATTACTACTGCAAGACTGGACGCATACCAATTCCAAAGATGTATGCGGTACAAGTGTTGAGATACTTGAAATCGATCCCCAGCTACAAGAAGAATGTGCTTCGGCTTGTATGTGTTTCTAATCAACTACCGAGACACGCACCTCGACCGTGTGCAATTATCGTAAACACGGATCCTGCAAACAAACCAGGCCAGCATTGGACCGCTATCCAGATTGACGAGAATGGTAATGGAGAGTGTTTTGATTCCTTTGGACGAATACCGCAAGGATATCATTTACGTTTCCTTGAGAAGAATTCCCGATGCTTCGTATACAATAAAACAATATTACAAGACTATCATTCGGATGGGTGTGGACCTTATACCTTAATGTTTCTATATTTTAGATTACATAATTTACCTATGTTTGATTTTGTAAAAAAATATTTTAGTACATGTTTAATTATAAATGATGAGATAATCAGGTCTGTTACCCAACCATTCTATTCTGATAAATAAAAGAGATTTGTAGTGCTTTAATTGTTTTAATCAAGAGTCCTGTAATAAAAAATAACCCCATTGTTTTTTTCTTTTAATTCAGCATGTGTGTTTTTTAAAAATCGTGTTATAAAATTTATGATTTAGTGTTTTTTAAAAAGAAATTATTTATATTATATTGGTAATCAATTTTAGACTATTATATTTAACAAAGTTATATAATTACACGGTAATTAGCTAAAGTAAACATGAACAGTGATTTCTTACCACACATTATTGAGGAATTTAAAACATGTGACTTTCCAAACTCTTAATATGGTTTTTTATAAAACAATTTGTGTATCCGTATGTACTATAGGAATAATTTTCAAACCGGTTTATTTTAAGAGAAAGGTAAATACGATTTTCAGTAAGTTCGATAAAGATAATAAGGTTTGTTTGTACATTTTACACTATAGGAAATCAATAGCTGGTTTTACACAATCTAGAAAGTTTAATTACACAAGCAACACAAAAGCAGTGACTATCACTCGTGAAGTAGCACCTTAAAACGTTATTTAAGTAGAAAACTGGTAAGTGTGGTGTTAACCCTTTATTTATTTTACATATTTTTAATTACAGTTATAAAACACAAGCATTAAGTTTCTTTTAAAAAATATTAAGACGTACAACATTTTAACGGTCGGATGGATATTATTTCAATGCAGGTAAACTATGTTTTAATATTCATTTTAGAAAACAAAAACTGTTATGTTATTAATTAACTTATAAAAAAATTTGTTTTATTAGGAATATCAGTAATTTTTTTATAGTTCACTAGGGATAATTATGCAATTTACAATAAAAATAAGTGTTCTATAATTAAATTTTACTGTCATTCCAATTCCCCACGCAAGCTCAATCCTTAACACACCTGCTATCTTACATCATTATTAGAAAATACGTATAGGTAAAAGATCATCCAATAGCATTTGACCATTTTAAAAACAATAGACTAAACAAAAAATCTATGCAATTTCCAACATTGTATGCGTGTGCCAGGGGCCCTGTTCTTAATATAGCCGGAAGGACCTTAATACCATCAAAATAACCCTAACTCTAAACACAGCTCCAACCCTAGCCCTAAATGCAGCCCCCAAGCTCCAGTTCAACCCTTACCCTAAATACAGCCCCAAGCTCCAGTTCAACCTCTAAATACGACCCTCACGTTAGCAAAATATTTAGCTGTAAAAAGGCCTTAATACAGGCAAAAGGTTGAAGAAGAATTGAAAGCCATATGTTGTAGGTGGCATAAGTTTATTAAAAAATAAGGATTGAAAATACGTGTCCTATACGTGAGCGAGTAAAAAATAATTAGGGATAAAAAGAAAGGGTTGAAAACACGGCCTCACACGTGGGTATGTAAAAATAGGGGTGAAAAAATACGTCCTACACGTGGATGTGTAAAAAATAGGGGTGAAAATACACGTCCTATACGTAAGCGAGTAAAAATAATTAATAAAAATAAATAAAGATCATCATCATCTTAAAGCTATCAGATTAAGAATTTCCCTCAGGTTAAAAATAATTAATTAATAAAAATAATTAAAGATCATCATCATCTTAGAAGCTATCAGATTAAGAATTTCCCTAGGATAAAAAATAATTAATTAATACAAATAATTAAAGATCATCATCATCTTAAAGCTATCAGTTTAAGAATTTCCCTAGGATAACTAATTAATAAAAATAATTAAAGATCATCATCTTATATTAATAAAAATAATTAAAAGATCACCATCTCAAAATAAGGGTAAAAAATACGGTCTCTCACGTAAGCGTATAAAAAAATTAGGGATAAAAATAAGGGTGAAAAAACGCGGTCGCCCACGTGGGCATAAAAAAAAATGGCGACCAAAGGTGCCCCACACCTCCGGGGCTTATGTGACGTCAAAATCCAAGATAGCGGCGACAAGTGCCCCGGTTCTACTTGTAAACATGTAGGTTCACGTGAGAAAGAAACAATCCTTTTATTATTGCAGTATAAACGGCAAACTTAAGGATATAAAAGTTAGTTAGTTTCTTTAGTTCATGTAGAGTTGCTACTCATAGACTTAAGTTAGTAAAGAGGTCTACTTGTTGTATCAAAGTAATAACTTTGATTCAATACAAGTGTTTAGCATTAGTGATATTGAAATAAGTTTTTAAAAACAACTTATTTTAACCAAGAAACTTAATTGGCGCAGTTGGTAGGATAGAAGAAGGCAAAATTGAAGCGTTTTTGCAGTTCGTGACCGTTGGTCTTTACTATTTATCTTCTATTCGCAATTGAATCTACAAATCCACGAGAATAGATTAAGAAGAAGTAAGGCAAGAGCCTTTCCTACTTATTCAATTCTCACCCCGAGGGCATCAGCAGAATTAAAGCCTAAGCTGTTGCTGTCTGAATCGTCCTCAACAAGTAATAGCAAGGAACCAGGAATGTCTTCCGAAGACTACTATCAAAGTAACTGTTGAGTTCTTTCTACTTTCCCCATCCTTATTTAAGAATTGTGAATTTTATATACGAATTTTATTCAAAACGTTTTTTACTATATGTGAATTAGTAACAGTTCTAAGGTAAATAACACAGAATACTTGTCAACATTATTAGAAAATATGTCTTTTGCTAGTAATACCACAGTAAGTAACACTCCTACAATTACAGTTGCAGACTTTTTACCAATCATTACAGGAGAATGTAGTCAGTTAGAAAGCTTTATTAATAGATGTGACAAGTTTTATAATAGTTATGTCAGTAACCACAGATAATAATTTAAACGATTTTACTTTTAATGTTATATGCTCTAAATTAAGAAACGAAGATTTTGATTTTGTAATGTGTCGCCCAGATTTAAACACCTGGCCTTTGATACGTACCGCTTTAAGATAACACTACGGTGATCGTGTCGACAGAAAAACCTTAAGTCGCGAATACATGCAAAAGAATAGAAACGAAAATAGTTTAGAGTTACAAAAATGAAATCACTGTTAGAAGTTAAAATTATTTCGAACGACCGTAAAGCATTGTTAATAGAACAAAACTAAGGAAACGTCCTTGATGTTCTACTTGCAAACGTAGATGACATGTTAAGTTTATTGCTAGAATAAATAAAACCACATCACTAACCGAAGCTAGTAACGTAGCTACACGATATTTTTATAACGAACAGCGTATAAACAATATTAGACATGAATACAGACAAAAGTTTAATCAACAATAGAAACTAACAAATAAACACACCGAGACACGTAACTACCCTATACAATAGCAACAACCACCTAGATGACATTTTAACAATTACTAATTCCCAACACCAAACGTGAAACCATTCCAATACCAATCTAATTTTATTTTAATAAACCCAATTTTTTTCCAGTCAAGCTGTAAACATTCAACCGCAAAATATCAATCAACATTTCAAACTCTCAAGTTTTCAGAAACAGAACCAACATTTTCGCCCCTAAGAAATTTTTCAGACCAGAAAACAAACCGGAACCAATGTCAACCGCTTCACCAAATCCTACAATACGTACGGAACACAAAAATCCAACTAATGCAAATAATTACCAGACAAGAAATAAATTTATTTCAGAAGAGTCACACAAAAGTTACTTCAAAAGTGACCAAATTCCAACACAACCACATACACCAAATCAATACGTACCAAACCGATTATTTTCACGATATGGAGCCTCCAACAGACTTATAGACCTTAACAATCTAACCTCCAATTCCTTACCATTTGTGCAAATCAGTAACCCTCCGATTAAACTTTTAATAGACACAGGATGTCACCCCTCTCTTCTAAGACCACATATTGGAGAAAAATACTTTCTCGAAACAATCTTCAGATCATCACACCAATAACTACCTGTGCTGCTACACGACAGGTCCATTTTAAAGCAAAAATACCAATCTTTAAAGAATTTTATCCCTCAAATATTTCACTAGAATTTGTCCTTTTCGATTTCCACAATTACTTCAACTGAATAATAGGAATAAAAGACTTAACCCTTATGTGCACAATCAGGTACCCGTGTACCTTTCGCGACTTTAACTTCGTTTTTTTTATAGTTTTTGTCTAACTATATGCTCGAGACTCATATTTATACTAAACCACTATATTTTAAGTGGTTTGTATACCAAAACAACTTCAGAAATGTATAAACAATTTATATTTACACTAAAATAGAAGTTTATACCTTAAACGCACATACAGGTACCGGTGTACCTACATATAGTTTGCATACCTTGAGATGCTTTCTAATAAAAAAAATGTGGCTAAGTAACCAGCATGGTGTGAAAATTTATTTATTACTTAAACATTTATATACATTCTATACATTTTGTTACATTTTCTGAATGCTCGTTGCAAACAGGTCGATTGCAGGTTTTACACGATTTCCTACTTTTCCTTTGGAATGAAGCGGTTGAGCGGCGGATGAAACAGCTCCCAACATGCTTAGCTCTTCCAGAAGCGTCCTTAGGTTGTTCTGATTGTGAAGGTATAATTGGATGTCCTAAGATAGCTTCAATCCCCGACCTTGTTGAAAAGTGCCTCAAAAACCTGGGAGCTTTTGAACGCTATTCAATTGTAGGCAGAGATAGTTCTTTACCTAGACCACCAAGAAAAGTCCGCCTACTATGTGTTGACCTGGTAGTTGCAGGGTTGTTTTCTGAGTATATAATGTAGCCAGCGAGGGCTGCTACATCTATCATGTTGAAAAACATGGCGTGTGGCCAACGAAGGGCCTTCCTTTTCGTGGAATAGTGCGTAACCATCTTGTCCATGTTGTCTACGCCGCTTTTAGTCGCATTGTAATACATAACTATTTCTGGCTTTTGTTTCGGTCCAGTGATGATGGTATTGTTGTGCATAGTTGACAGCAATGTCACTATCCGTTCCTTCTTTGGCACACAAGAACAAATGCTAACTTTGCCATCCTCGCTGAAGCCAAATGTCGAAGAGTTCCTTCTCCTTACATTTTTCATCTCTTTTGGGATGCAACACTTATTTTGCTTCAGTGTTCCTACCATGGAAAGGTTCCAAGAGAGTAACAAGTGAGCCAAAGGTAACGCTGTAAAAAATTTGTCCATTGTTACGTTCCTTCCTGATCCCTTGAATTGGTGGCACAAATCCCTGACAACTCGTTGTCCTTGGTCCTTTTCGGGGCCATTAGGTCCTTTTCCGGTATAAATTTGGCCAGTGATTGGATAAGAGGTTTGTGCATCACAAACCCACCAAACCTTGATGCCGTACTTCGCAAGTTTGGACGGAATATATTGCGTAAACCTAGTCCTACCTCTAAAAGGGAACAACTGCTCATCTACAGTAACACAATCTGTGGGAATATATTTTGATGACAAATTCGCATTAAACATCAACCAGATATCTGCCGTCTTATCTGATTTCACCCTCCCACTTCTTGTGTTTTCGTTGTCAAATCGGATAAACTGGCATATTTCACGAAACCTGTTCATTCCCATTGCTGCTCTATAAAGTGGATATGAGTCTGGCTTCCACAAAACTCTGACATGTTCAGTATTAGAATGATGAACACCCATTGTTATCAGTATCCCAATATAGGCGTAAAGTTCACTTTCGTTCAAATGTTTCCACTCCCTCCTACGTTATCTGTATTCCATTTTTGGTAGACACGATCGGTTTTCCTATTGGTTTCTCTTACAATTATGTCGACAATAAGTTCCGAAAAAATACATTTGAATGTATCTGCAACTGACAAGTGTTTCGTTGACGGCGCGGGTCCAGGACTATGGCGGATAATGTTGCGTTTTTGAACTTGAGCCACTATCGGCGGGGTCTTCTTCCATTTCGTACCATCTTTAGCTACCACAAAGGATTCCGGCACAGCATCGTCGTTGTCTTATTCCTCTTCCTCCTCCCCTTCAGACGAACTTTCATCCAGTTCTATCTGATTACCTTTGTCGGCAAAAACATCTTCCACGCCCGATAAATCTAAGCCATCGTCCACTGCAGGCTGTGGTGATATCTATTCGTCCTCAGAATCTTGATTGTCATATTCTCCATCGCTAGAACAGGAATCGTCGGCTGTTATGGCTGCCAAGTAAATTTGTTGGTTCTCATAAGTAAGCCTAGTAAACAAAAAAGTCTATATTTATCGCATTTACAAAATATAGCAAACATACCTTTTATATTCTGCTGCAGATAGTTCCTCCATTCTTCAAAATAACTTGTTCAGTTGGTCTAAGTAAAATACCGAAACTCACTTTACACTTCAAAGTGAAGAATATTAGTGATTTGAAATTGGATTTCGCATTGCATATAAATACTAAATTAATTTAGATTGATAAAGAGTTAATTGGATAATAACATAAATTAGTCATTTACACTATTGTTACAAACCCTTTAATTGACATTCATCACGGCTCATTAGCCAGAAAGTAATGAAAAGGTAATTAGAAATCATAGATAAGTTAATATGCCTAAATATCTTTGGCAAAAGTGCACTTACTTATGCATTAGCGATAATTAGATTTAAAATGTATCATTATGATAAGCCTAACGAGGTATTTTCTAATTGTAAATAAATTTTCTGTTGAAACGTAAAGCAAATATGTTATTTCTATGCCTTTGTAAACTATATTATGGAAAAAACCTAACAAAAGGGGCTTATACCATGCAAAATGTATGTAGGTACAGCGGTACCTGATTGTGCACAATACGTATAAAAATTATACGCGCGCATGACGGTTAAGACGATAAAAATTAAACCTAGACTTACAAAATACACTCTTTGACCAAAACGTTAAAGTACTCTTACAACACAGAAGCGACTTCGATACACAAGAAATAGAAATACCTCCGACGACTTTAATTCTAAAACGAATCAATACAAAACTCCGTGACCAATTAATTACAATACCAAAACTACATATAATGATACCGTCATAACACCCGTTAGTCCCTAGAGATAAAAGAAGGGTCTGCAATTCTGGAATTCATAAGTAACTCACCCCATAGTCAAATCATCGAGATTACTAACGACCTTTTACAACTACATGCAACCCCCTTCCACCAACAACAGTACGAATGTTACCACGTAGAACAATTTACCCATCATTACGACAACCAAAATGCAGAAATCGAACAGTTACATTCAGACCACCTCAATCACGAAGAAAAACTAACCCTTGAAAAACTCGTAAAAAACCTTAAAGACATTTTCCACCATCCTGATAACCATTCTAACCTTTACGAACAAATTTAAACATGAAATAAAAAAACACCAAATTATACAGATACCCCTACGTACATAAAGAGGAAGTAGGAAAACAAATAGAAAAAAGGTTACAGGAATAATCAGACCATCTCAATCCCCTTGGAGCTCACCAATATGAATTTTACCCAAGAAGATAAACGCCAGTGGAAAACAGAAATGGAGAATTGTCATAGATTATAGGGAAATGAACGAAAAAACCATTGTTGGCCGTTAACCCCTACCAACATTACTGATATTTTAGACAAGCTTGGACGCTGTCAATATTTCAGCACACTGGATTTAGAATTAGGATTTCACCAAATAGAAATGCCATCCAAACTCCGTAGCTAAAACTACCTTCGATGAATAAGGAGAACATTACGAATGCATACGAATACCATCTGGACTAAAGAACGTCCCTGCAACCTGCAGCCCAAAGAACTATGGACTATGTACTCAACGACCCAAGAAACAAAATTTGCTTAGTATATATGGACATCATAATATTTTCTACATCATTACAACACATCAATAACTTAAAACTAGTATTCAAAAATTGCAAGAAGTCGGACTAAAAATACAGTTAGATAAATCCGAATTTCTCTGTAAATTAGTAGAATTTTTAGGCCATTTAATAACCCCCGAACGTATAAAACCAAACCAAAAAAAAGGTAATTGCTGTTCAAAAATTCCCCATCCCAAAATCAGTTAAAGAGGTTACATCATTGTTAGGATTAGTATGATTTTATAGAAAATTCATAAAAGATTTTGCAATATTAACGAAACCCTTAACTTTATGTCTCAAGAAAAGATCACTAATAAAACATACACCCGAATTTCTAAATAGTTTTGAAGCGTGTAAAAGAATTTTAATAAACGATCCGATTTTACAATACCCTGATTTCAGCAAACCCTGTAACAACAGACGCTCTAATTTTGTCATCGGAGCCGTACTTTCACAAGGACCAATAGGTAAAGACCTTCCAGTTGCATATGTTTCTAGAACTCTGACCCCTCAGAATCACACTACAGCACGATAGAAAAAGAATTACTTAAAAACGTGTAGGCCGTAAAATACTTTCGACCATACCTTTCTGGAACAAAATTCAACATCATAACCCACCTCAAACCATTACAGTGGTTATTGTCTCTCAAAGAACCAAACTCGAGACCTTTCAGATGGAGATTAAAACTCGAAGAATATGACTACAACGTTATATACAAAGAAGGCAAACACCAACGCAGATTTACTCTCAAGAATAGAAATATTCCCTATAGACGTACACAAAGGCATATCTTCATTGCTGAACAATAGTGACCCCAATGCCAACCTCGAAGTCTCAAAAGAAGACAAACAAAAATGCAGACCAAGAAATACCTCCTCCTGAAGAAAAAAATGTTCCATCAACTGCACACGCGAAAGAAAAAATCAAAATTTTACAAAACATAATAATTAAATCCCCCTATACAAGACGAAGACGATAACCAAACAGTACATACTAGCGTAGAAATCCCTGTACTAAAAATACCCTTTACAGAAAAACCAATCAACTTATAAAACCAAATAATAATTTCAGATTTTATCCTTAATAAATTGACCAAAAACAAAATCTAGAACACGAAAACAGACATAAAAAACGAGAAATTAAAACAGATAATACAAAACCCACCTTTGCACTAGAGGACAACGACAAAAGACAAAACAAAATAATACAACCCTACGAAAAAAATCAGCAATTAAAACAAATAAGTCACAATAAAGTAAAATCTGACGACAAAACCTATCATTTATGAAAACTAAAACCACAACGTTTCTCTACAGATTTCAACACTAGACATGACGCCCCTAGTTCTCATCTTCTATTGACGGAATCCAACTCTATCAAGACAATACAAAACCCTATACTAACAGTTCAACTAGGACAAACAAAAATAATAACCTCTAAACACATATTCCTATTCCATATTAACCTTACCCAACCACTTGAAAGATCCTCAAAAATATTTACCCAGTTAGCATCTTTCAAAGACGTACTAAGACACCGCCAAAATAATCTTTTCCTTGCTAATAATCACTAAGATAAACCAGGCTATACTCCTAAGTGACATCATATTATCAAAATTAGGTTATTTCACAAGATCGACGAGACACAAACGTTGGTTAATAGATGGAATCACAAAACTATTTAAGTGTATTTTTGGAACAATAGACGTAGACGAAAACGCATTAATAGTTATTTAGAAATAATCAACAAAAACGACATTAAACTACATTCCACACTGTCGAAAAAAGAATGGCACTTTCCACTCTAATAGATAATCAAATTACACTACAAAATCAAGTAAAAAAATTGAAAAATAGCATAAACGAATTCATAGATTTTGTAAAAGCATCTTCACTGACCAATTCTATCGATAATTTAGTAATACAATTACAAGTAATCCAAAATCTCGTTGATAATGTAGACACCGTTCCATCCTTTTAAAAGCTTCACATTTCATATAATATAATATTATATAAATATATTATATAATACTAGATCCAAAGAAGTTACAATCATAAATTTCTAAATTAAATGAAACTTACAAGGCTAGACAAGTACTCATGTTACGAAACCCAATGAATTATTATAATTTATTCTCGACCCAAGTAATCATCAAAAACAACCTCATAGAATTTGAAATTCATGTACCTATTGTTACTGAACCTTACAAATATTTTCAAATGTACCCCTTTCCTATCGATAACCTAATAGTTATTTCTGAGCAACCCTTTTTACTACACGACACTCAAAACACTGGACTTCAAACGAAAGATGCCCAGAAATAGAAGATTTTTATTATTGTTAACAATTTCAATTGCATAAGAATCAACCATGTTTAGCCAAAACCGGAAAAACAATTGCCAAGAGACGAAAATTCATCTGACAGAAACAACTGTACAACAAATTAACTCATACCAAGTGGTAATAATCCCAATTCAACTAATCACCATACCAGCTACCTGCGAAGCAAACGAACTATATGAAATTAGCCAAACCTCAATTATTACATTAGAAGATTGCCGATTAGAGAGAATATACCAACCCGAAGATACCCTTTACGATGACTTCAACGTTACCTTCGACGAAGAAAAGATACAATCACCAGTAGTTAGGTTGAAAAATTTGAATAACGCTAATATAAAACACATCGAAAACTGAGTAAACAATTTACAAATTCCAATTTTAAGCGTACTTGGGAATAAACACACCTGGACGAATACAATTGTTATTATTATTATGTTAATTTTTAGCCTAGTTACAATTCATATTAGGGTCTTACGACCGAGGTGAAAAAATAAGTATAAAATTAAAGAAAATCCTCTAACAGACTCGCAAAATAGGAACCCCCTATTTTACAAGCTTGGTAAGGGAGGAGTTATATAGATAGACCAAACCAGAGCATTATATGCATATAACAGACTTTGTTATATAAATATTTCTAAGCAACCATTCAAGTAATTGTGAACCTGTAGGTTTCCGTGAAAAAGGAACACCCCTTTTATTATTGCAGTATAAAAGGAAAACTTAAAGACATAAAAGTTAGTTAATTCTTATACTTCATGTAGAGTTCTAAGTTAGTAAATAAGTCTACGTGTTATCAAAGTAATAACTTTGGTTCAATATAAGTGTTTAGCATTAATGTTATTGAAATAAAAGTTTTTAAAAACAACTTATTTCAAACCAAGAAGCTTAATTCATCGTTGTTACGTTAAAATAGGGTAATTATAATGTTACTACATTTTAGCAGTTAATTTCTTAGTAATACAGTTAAAATTACCCTGAGTATTGACACTAAGATGATTAATATTACGGAAAATACAAACGGTCGTTACTATCGCTTGTGTGTGAAAATCTGTAACTTTCAATAATATTTTACATTTATTAATTTTTCGGCCACAAAGAGTACATAAAAATCAGTTACCGTATTAATTTGGTCATCAATTACATGCGTAAATAAATTGGAAGTGTCGTTTCGCCGTATAAATACACAAAAAAGGTAAAATGAGGGAGTAAACAAACTATTATTTTAGTGTAATTGGTTGGAGAGGTTCAATTAAATGTTTTCAATCTAAATATTTGGGAACAGTAAAATGCTATTGATATTTCGTTTCAGAATGGACGCAAGGCCTTTGAGCTTTGTTTGTATTCTATAACTAAAAATTATTTGGTATTGGTAAGATAAACTAATCATTCAATGTAAATGTCAAAATATTCACGTGATAAGTGTAACATGTATCGCGGAAATAATTAAATCGAACGTCAAAAAATCTTTGAAATTAAAACTCATATCTTAATTCACACAATAAGCCTAAAAATGAACGCATTTTAGTTGTATACATTACATTTTACTCCATTTGATTTGATATTTTCATCATGCTGTTCTAACGTTAACAGTAAGTTTCACTTTGTTTTTATAATTGTTGTGTTTTAACATTTTAGTGGTGATTGTTTATAAAATCAATATATAGAGGTAATTAGAGAATCTGTTTCCAATACTCCTGTAATGTGTGTTTGAACCCCCTGTATATATACGTATTTTCTTTTCTTTTCGTTTCTTTTTCTGTTTATTCGATTCTCGCTTTCACGCTAACGAAATTTGTTGTCTCTATGTGTCTTCATAAAGGTAAATTAAATTGATATATCGTATGCGTTATATTGTATTTCGGATTAGAATTTGTCGTATTTAGTTTAAAATGAATTCTCTGTTAGAACTAATTTACATAAGGAATGAAATTATGTAAATTTCCCTGAGGTTTAAAATATTTAAAAACGCGTTTATTATTGAGGTAAAGTTCCAAGTTGTTTTTCGTATTGTGATTCTGTTAACTTCCATTTGACGAACTAAGCCAAGATTGCTTTGCAATACGGTTTACTGATTCACTTTCCATAAAAATTATTATTATAGGAGCAGGCAAAATTTAGCTGGATTGCAATATCAACTCATTAAAAAGTAGATAAGCGTTGCTTACGTGAAGGAGAAGATATGACGCAATTTTTCTTGATCATTTACGGGAAGGGCTTTATCGTTTGAACCGCGTTTTATAACTTGAATATAAGAGCATTATGATTGGTTGTCGTTTTTAAAATCGAATATGGCGTAACTGAAGAATTTTTGAACGTATGTTCTGAGTATTGGTCTTGATCCGGTGCAGGAAGTTGTGTGTCCGTGTGTCTGTGTGCCTGTGTGACTGTGTGTATGTGTGTCTGTGCGTCTGTGTGTCTGTGCCTGTGTGTCTGTGTGTCTGTGTGTCTGTGTGTCTGTCTGTCTATTAAAATTATACTCGTATCTCAAAGCGTTGGGAGAGCGGGTGCTATATTACGATAATGATTCTGTTATTTACATTTCAAAAGAAGGGTACCCGGATCTACCTCTAGGAAATCTGTTAGGAAATCTTACCGATGAAATTAAACCTAAATACTGTTGTGGGTTTTATATCACCGAGTTTACGTCAGGAGGACCGAAAACGTACGGTTACAAAGATTATTTACCAGGTGGGATAGTAAAGCAAACGCTTAAAGTGAAAGGAATTACCCTTAACAATGAAAATTTAGTAAAAGTTAACTTAGAATCCTTAATTCACTTAGTGGATGGCGTAGAACATGAAATTTTAACTTCTACTAACGTCACAAGGCATACACAGGACCACGAACTCAAAATTAAAAGGCTCCGATTAAACATCAACAAACGTCGCAGGATATAAAACTACGACACGGTACCATGCGGATATAAGAAAACGAAAATAATTTTGTGTCAAACAATAAAGTGTTGTTATACCAGGTAATGTAAACAAAATCTGATTTTAGGGTATCTTACCTTTTTATTATATTGTTGGAATGTTTATCAATAAATAGACCAGACATTAAGATCAAAACCTTGTTCAAAACGAGAATAAACTATGAATGTTTATATGTTTTCGCTGTATATTAGAATTGGAATGTTGCAGTAGTACGTTATAGACTTACATAAATCTAAAGACTATATTATAATAACTTATAGCTCTTTGATGTATGTAAACTCCGTGTATCTGTATTCAATGTAATCTTAAATAAAGAAAAGAATAAAAGAAAGCATACTCGTTCCTTGCTTATTTCACCGCACATATTTACTTAAGAAACTACTGTAGTTAATATCACATTATTAATTTAGTCACTTTGAGGATAATTCCAATTGTATCGGGTTGTATAAATCGTCGTCGTTACACTAGATTGCAAGCTGAGGTTATCGTAATGCCCTCGACAAACGGATCAACCAAACAATCCTTCAAAAACAGCCTTCTAAAGTACATGCAAGAATGTTTTAAGATGTCTACATCGGACCGGCTATATTCTATTAACTCTCCCGACATTTTAAATATATAACCCTGTGATTGTGTTTTTTCGTACCATTTTAAAAATTCAGCTCTTTCTTCGAGTTTCATAGAGTTGGGGGAGTAATAATCAATATGAGGTAGCGGTCCTACATACTCGGAGTTTTGCCTTAATGTTAAATAGATGGGGGAAAATAACCTTTTCTTATAACCGTCGTTAATCCAAACGCCTTTAGTAGAGCTGAGAGAGGCATAGGGAAGTGGTTAAGACTATCAATAAAGTTTAGGTTATCAAATTTCATTAGTATTTTAGACCCACTCATTATAATCTCCGGTTTAAGGTGTGTTTTTGTTAGTGTGTGATTTAAGATAAACTGGTGATCAAACCCTTGACCATTGTGGGCTATTATAACAACATTTTTGAACAATTTTCTTACTTCCAGGAAGTAATTAAAGATTTTGTTGATACAGTATTCACCTTGTAATATTTTTTCTCTAACACCACATCGGGGCATATGACTAGAGAAGATGGTAGTGTGAAGCATGTAGGGCACACTTGCTGAAACATATCCCGTTTTTCTTCTTTATGTTTCAAAATATGTACGAACGAAAGCTTCTACCGCAGTCGTGGCAATAAGCTTCTTCACTTAATTTTCACAAACTGAAGCTCTTCTACAGCAGAGGCATGTAGCTTCACCCTTATGCCTGTTTAAAGTATTGTACGGGGTATGACACTTTTCACTGTAATAACTACAACAAAACGCTGACTACAGCCCTTACTCGGAATTGTAACCTTAGCGACTTCTATTAAGTATAGTGCTAACAGTTTTTGTGGTGCATCCTTTTTTCTAATGTCATTATATCTCGGGTCTTTATCTGCAAGGGCTCTACTCACTACTAACGCTCGCGGTAAACATAAGTTATCTTCATTGTGTAGTAATTATTCCTCATCGCATGGTTGATTTTCTTCATTGTAGTTGTTGTACACTCGTTGCCTTCCTTTCCCTGTTGGCGGTGATACACACGCTACGTCATTATAGAATGTGTCGGTGCTCGTGTAACGAATATTACTCTGCAGTAGTGATCCAAAGTACTCCACACAGATCCATATGTCACTTCGAATGCTTTACGAAAGCTTATCCACCCCGGTAGTTTAAATTTAAAATTTTCTGCGTGATAGGTTATTACCACTGTATCGTCGGGGTTAACCGATAACATAATGTACGTAATAACTTGATTAACTCCTGTTCTTGTCCAGTTTAACACATCTAGCTTTCCGGTGTTGTTTTTTAGTTTAAACAAAATTTTTCGCTTCGTTGAGTGAAACTTCTTTATGCGCATATAACGCTCACTGACAATTTCAAAATTAGTCATGTGCATTAGTGATGAGACCGATGTGAACGGTAGCAGCAACAAAAGTAAACTAAGTCACTTGGTACCTGGTGAACATATTTATACACTACTCACCCCCACCCTGACGGTATCCTCACACCCGTTGATCTGATTGATAACTGTTTGTCTGGTCAGATGTGGTTAGTAGGGCATACCAAAATACATGACCACTTTTGAAATAAACATAGTTCGCCCAGTATGTCTTTCCTCCTCACCGATGCTTTCTTTCTCTCTCTCTCTCACTACAGGGTGTAGACGTGTATATTTTATATTAACTATGCAAAGACCTCCAACGCATGGCCTTCCTTCTCACCACTGTTCTCTCCCTCTCTTTCTCGCTCTCTCACACAGACACACTACAGAGTGCAGACGTGTATATTTTATAATAACTGTCCACAAAGGTCCCCAATGCATGCCTTCCTTTCTCACCGCTGCTTTCTCTCTCTCACACTACAGAGTGCAGACCTGTATATCTTATAATTTTCTGTCACACAAAGACCCCTCAAAGTATGTCTTTCTTTCTTACCACTGTTCTCTCTCTCTCTTTCTTTCTCGTTCTCTCTCAGACAGACACACTACAGAGTGGAGACGTGTATATTTTATAATAACTGTCCACAAAGGTCCTCAACGCATATCTTTTTTTCTCATCATTGCTTTTCTCTCTCGCTCTCTCACTCTCTCTTTCACGCTCTCTCACACACTACAGAGCACAGACTTGTATATTTTATAATAAGTGTCACACAAAGACACCTCAACGTATGTCTTTCTTTCTCACCACTGTTCTCTCTCTCTTTCTCTTTCTCGCTCTCTCTCACACAAACACATTATAGAGTGCAGACGTGTATACTTTATAATAACTGTCCACAAAGGTCCCCAACGCATGCCTCTCTTTCTCACCATTGCTTCTCTCTCTCTTTCACACTCTCTCATACAGGCACACACGCATACGTCAATTACGTAACATCTCTAAGGTCATATTTGGAACTGTGTTTGTAGGATCATTATTTGTCGGTGATCCAAGTTGTGTGCGTATGCTAAGCTATAGTTATACTGTTTATATAAGATATATAGGTTTATACTGTAAACGGGCCGGTTTCGCAGCGGTTAACGCCCTCGTTTGTTAATTGTGAGGCCTACGGTTCGAATCTCACAGACGTACCTTTTTTTATAACATAAGCTTCTCGCTATACATTTTCCCTTCCTATAATGGGGGGATTTGTGTTCAGACGGTTGCGCACGCAACTGTCTGACCCAAGTGCCCACATACCTACTATAGTACTTGTGTGCTGTGTGCATGCGTGGTTCTTGTATGTGTGTGTGTGTGTGTGTGTGTGTGTGTGTGTGTGTGTGTGTGTGTGTGTGTGTTTGTGAGTGTTTGTGTGTGTTCGTGTGAGTATGTGTGTTTGTGTGCGTGCGTGTGTTTGTGTGTGTGTGTGTGTGTATGTGTATGTGTATGTGTATGTGTGTTTGTGTGTGTGTGTGTGTGTGTGTGTGATGTGTGTTGTGTGTGTGTGTGTGTGTGTGTGTGTGTGTGTGTGTGTGTGTGTGTGTGGGGTGCGTGCGTGCGTGTGTGTTAGTGTTCGTTTTCTTTATTGTGTTTATGTGCTTTTCAGTTTTGCCGTCCCTTGATTTCATAATTTTGTACGCACTTTAACCTGATTTGCCTTTTTTTTTCATTATTTTTTTTTACTTTGAAGTTTCAGTTTTACTTATACAATTGCTTATTGATTAATAAACAACTGGGCTTTCTTGACCACTCTTTCCCAGTTTATACCTAAAATACGGGTTGAATGATCAATACGTCAAGATTCTTAATTCTAATTCAAATATTTTTCTGGTTTGCTTATCCCACATTCATTCAACACTTAACCTTGCTGATTCCCATACGTATAATTAACACAGCCTAGCTTACCTATAAGTAACGGATTATTGCAGTCATATTTGAGCTTTTCGAATAACTCAGTATTAAGGATGTAAATGCATTCTACGCTTTAATTATTGCCGGGAAAGTCGATGCTTTGCAAACAAATATTTGAGCAATCCTAGATTATGACCGGCAAATTCAAGAGAGGCCTACTACATAATTTTTCTAAGAATTTGCATCGTTGTGAATCAAGTAAAATGTTATACTCTTAAAGATCCTATATTCTTTTAATTGTTGAGCGTATCATCGAACTAAACGTGCTATGATCGATTTGCGTCAAACTATGAATATGAGTGATATTAACAATGCCAAATATTTTATTTCCACATTTTAGGGCGCGAATCAGTCTGCCAGTCTGAAAATGTGCCTATATCAAATTCGGTGGGAAGACTATCGAAAGCATTTCCTGGATGGGGAAGAACTAAATTTTACGGTTTTATGTGGTGTTTTCCTGACCTGCAAGGGATGACCTGTAACGATGGTTGCAAAAAACTGGTTGTCCTAGGAACTGATAAAATGACCGAACCAGCTTCAGTATCGAGCTAGCATAAAGTTACATGCGCATGAGTAACATAAGGCAACCACGATACTCAATACAAAAAAATTTATTTTGAAGTAAAATGTGCATATCACTAACCCATTATGGAAATGATACGTTGTAGTAATTTTGACGGTAGGAAACTAAATTTGCAGCGTTTTTTAGCTCAAAATATCTACAGAAAAATTTTGTGTATCCAGATCATAGCAATACAAATGCCTTAAGCAACAAAAAAAAAGAATACCGAGGTGAAAATTGCACTAAGTGTAAAATACTAAATACAACAAAATTAATATAATTAGTATATGAACCGAATAAAAAGAGAAAGGGTTAACAACAGAAAGGTCTCTCTTTCGCGTAACTTCCTTAGCTCTATCAAACTCAGGTAGTTACGCTACGACGATATGAAATATGTTAACTGGTTTGTAGCCTTACATAAAGTACACCACGTTAAAAAAAGGCAAACGTGTAATCCCAATACCAGTCCAAAAACTATTGTACTAAATGGAACAATAATCAAAACAAGCGAAACTATCAAGATAGAATTATTATATGTTATTGATTATTAACACAAAGAAATGTACGCTTGAATTTAATAAAACACTAGCCGACCCGCAGATCTTGTCCTGCAATTAGGATCTCTATACCTACCAATAAAATGGGTTTTTGTAATGATTTAAGTCTCCTAAATAAAATGGTCTGAATATGAACTTAAATTGTTCAAATATTTGTCCACCAACGCCGCCTATTGGCATTGCCGTAAGCCCAATGGTGACCAAGACCAACCCATGTTCCATATATCAGGCCAATCAGTTAAACGAAAAGGGTAAACACCTCCTAATCGTGTGTGAGGATCACTTTCCACAGGTCAGTCGCAGTTTGTGCCTTTGCTAGTACTGCCACCTTGGAGAGATTCGCCAAATCTAAGTCTCTGAGGATGCCGATAATGGCGTCGAACTATAAAGTTGTTGGAGGGGGCGTTTCCTTATTTGCGACTATCATTCGGTACTGTAACCTTTTCATTACCGCTTACCATCGCTCTGGTGTTACTAACGTCGGCTCCGATGGTGCCGCTGTCGGCAGTGTTCTCACGGGTTGCTGTTGAGGTGGTAGGTTTCATTTATTTCGGGGGAGATGTGAAAACTTCGGGAACCCCTGAAGTTGGTAGGTGCGGGGTTTCGTGCATTCGCTGGTGTGGTATGTCTTGCGCACTAGACACAGAGTGCCGTCGATATACAGCAATACTGTTTGTGACGAAATCCCTGGCACCGGTGACACAGTTCGACACCGGATTTCTGCCTCAAGTCTTCGATAGAGATACGAACGCGAACCACGTACTCCACCAGCCGGATCTTTTTTAAGTTCTCTTCGTATGGTAGTTGGACCAGTATAAGCGGGATAGGTCGTCCTTATTTCATCATTTTGAAAGAAGACTTCACATTAATATGGCGCTCTCGTAGTGTCGAGCAAACTTCGTTCTTAGAGATTTCTACAACCCCCTGCAGAACCACCTTGAACATACGTTTGCTCTTTGCCTGATATGCATGGTACGGTATACCATACACCTGGATCCTAAATCCTTCGGAGACCCGTCGCACTTGTAAAAGGGATCGCTCCGCGGGTCTCATTCACGGGAGAGTTTGACTCAGCTCTCCTTCTCACGAAGGAATACCGACGGTGTTCTTTACCTGGTAACGACAAGTATTACAGCATCCGGACGGTCAATGGTGTCTGAAAGAGCCTTGAACGAGTTGACTAATAGAGTGGCCATGGTCGAGTGGTCCATCAATGACTTCTTTGGTTTGTTTTTCTGTAGCCGGAATCCGTCGGACGGTGTCGACCCTTCTTCTGCTTCGACGGACGGTGGCGTTGCCACGTGTGCAGCAGAAATCTCCTGCACTGTCTGCTTATCTTCCGTTTTCGGTTTCTTCTAACTATTTTTCTACAGGTCGTGGCTCCATAAAGTGTACAGGGTGGCCAACCAAGAATTCGAAGTACTGTATCTGGGAAACTATCTAGCGTAGAGGCTAGCGCAAAAAAAAGTTATTACTAAAACGGCCAATACAAAAACCTGGAAAATATTTTCAAGTTTCTGAAATGGCCGCTAGGGGGCGTAACTGCAATCTTGAATCCAAAAAAGTGATGTTTCTGTGAATCCTGCTATATTAACCTAATAAAAAAATAACTGATCTTTAAAGTCGAGGATAATCTGAACTTTTTTTGTTTGTCACGTATGTCTAAAAAGTGGTGGGGGTATTCAAAGATTTCCTTAAGTACCCCCCTGTATCTTCGAAACGGCTAAGCCGATTTTAACAAAGGTGGACCCGCTGAAATGAGCTATTCTTGCGCTACAAATGTTATAATATTTGAAGTTTTGTTAGTTTTACATGTCGTCGCTAAAGGGCATTGTTCGACATTCCGACGGAAAGGGTTAATTTTCGCAAAAAAATTAAATGCATTGGTATGACTTTTTTCCATGAACAAGTAGCTAAATGATGCCTAAACAAGCTCGCGAAAACCGCATCTCGATATCTTGTTCCTAACCTAAAATATCGGCCAAAGAAAACTTTATACGAAAATCCCATAAATTTTTATTTTTTTTAAATTATATTTTTCTGGAACTTTTCTATTGTGTAAGTTGAGGCCCTAAAAAGGACCGATTTAAAGGAGGAAGGTTTTTAATGCCCCCGTAAATGCTCGAAATGCTAACCATATGATGAAGCCTCTCATGACTAGACAAAACTGCAGCTTCAATTTCGGCTCTCGGTATGTTATGTATTGTGTTACGAATCCGGTTTTACATATCTTCTCTAGTAGTAGGTTGAGTCCGAAACACGAAGTCCTTTAAGCGCCCCCATAAATAAAAATCGAGGCAAGTTAAGTCTGGCGATCGCGGAGGCCAAGCAAACGGACTTCCTCTTCCAAGCCACCGCTGTTGAAATACTGCATTAATATGCTCTCGCACATTAATAGCAAAATGTGCTGGGCAACCATCCAACTGCAAAAACAGTTTTTGCCTTGTTTCCAGAGGCACATCTTCCAACAAACAACGGTAACTGATTGGCCAAATAAGTCAAGAAATACATTACCATTTAGGGGTTGCTCGAATAAATATGGCCCAATAATTCTGCCTCCCAGTATGTCACACCACACATTTAAACTCCAATGTCCTTGGCGCTGAACTTCACGCAACCAATGGGGATTTTATGCAGACCAATAATGCATATTGTGCAGATTGACTCTCCGTCACTACTGAAGGTGGCTTCAAGAATTTCAAATAAAAATTCTCTATTTTTGCGTATCATGCGTAACATCTAATGGCAATAGTCTAACCTTCGATCAAAATCTTCCTCTTTCAAGGCCTGATGCAAAACGACATGATATGGGTGCATTCTTAAAGTAATTAAAAAAAGTTTAAACGAATACCTATATATTTTGATGGCCATTAGAACTTACCTGTGGTCCTTCAAAATATTTTGAACCGTTGTCCGTGATATGACCAACTCAGTGGTGCTAATATGAGGATTTCCTGCAGCATAGCCCAGTACACGGTTAACATTTCCTTGTGTTCGTCCAATTCTTTGCCGTTGAAACGTAGGCCGAAAACTACCATTGGCTCGTAAGCTCGCCACTAATCGGGGGAAACTCTTACATCGCAAGGACGCCTATTTGGATATCGAGCGGCGTAAACTCTTTTAGCTACTGCGGCATTCTGAAGATATAATAAACCGCAACCATATCAATAGCTTCAGTATTCGTAAAACGCATTTTGAAAGCACAAAAAATTGCTCAAAGTAACGCGAAAGTATTGACAACTATTGACAATTTGAGGATTATGTATGTTTTGTTCAGGTATCTGTTTCCATTGCCTGCTTCTATTAATTGTATTTTTCGTATATATCCATAGTGAATATGCATTTAAACAAACAAAAAATAGGCCTTTCGTATAACTTTTAGCATTGCTTACTTGCCCGTAGTAATTTTAAAAGGGTGATTTTATTCTGGTAAATAAATTTACATTTAAAATCGCAATTTCTAGGTAACCTATTCAGAGCCGAAATTGAAGCTGTCTACCCATAAGGGGCCTCAGCAATGCACAGAGTGATTGTTAGCATTTCGAGGATTTACGGGGGCATTAAAAACCTTGCTCCTTTAAATTGGTCCTTTCTAGGGCCACAACTTACATAATAGAAACAATTCGTTTTCGTATAAAGTTTTCTTTGGCCGACATTTTAGGTTAGGAACAAGATATCGAGATGCGGATTTCGCGAGCTTGTTTAGGCATCATTTAGCTACTTGTTCATGAAAAAAGTCATATCAATGCATTTATTCTTTTGCGAAAATTAACCGTTTCTGTCGGAATGTCGAACAAAGCCCTCTAGTGATGACATGTGAAACTAACAAAATTTCAATTATTTTAACATTTGTAGCCCACCAAAAACCTCTTTCCAACACGCCCAAGTTTGTTAAAATCAGAGTAGCCGTTTCGAAGATACGGGGGGTTATTTAAGGAAACCTTTGAATACCCCCCACCACTTTATTTTTATAGATACGTCAAAAAGTGCCAAACAGAAAAAGTTCAGATTATACTCGACTTCAAAGATCAGTTATTTTTTATTAGGTGAATATAGCAAAATTCACAAAAACATCACTTTTTCAGCTTCAAGATTGCAGTTACGCCCCCTAGCGGCAATTTCAGAAACATGAAAATATTTTTCAGGTTTTTGTATTGCGCGTTTTAGTAATAACTTTTTTTTGCGCAAGCCTCTACGATGTATAGTTTCCCAGATACAGTACCTCGCATTCTTAGTTGGCCACCCTGTACAAGTGACGGCAGTTTGACGGCAGCACTCTAATCGGTATCGTGAAAACAACGCTGGTAGATGTAGGTAACCGAAAGTTTGCTCTGAAACGTAGCGGTTAACAGTAGATGTTCTTTGTTATGATCGCAGACGAATGCACACAGGTTGTGAAGGTACGATTTCAAGTAAATTATACTTGCGAAAGGTTAACCTTTCGCATTTTCACTTGTAGGTCAGCAAACACACGCCCCGTTAAATTTGCGCCACCCTGTGCTTCGAATCCAATTATAATAGAATACAGAAAATAAGTAGAAATTACGAGCCAAAACACGGAAGACAAATAAGATGCATTTAAAGTTATGCCTATCGACGATAAAACATCTTATGCAAAAGTAGCAGTTGGCTTACTTAAAGAGTGACGAGTATGACTTTTTTATTATTACCTTAATCCTTAGGTTTTTGCCCAACAGTGCCAAATTTTATCAACAAAGTTCACTAAATGGTAAGTGATGAAATGATGTGTAAGATTCTATCCAATAAATTTGTCAATTTACAGCTTATTTCTTACAAACATTCAGACCTGATTTTGAGTAATTTTTTGTGTTCAAGAAGTGTTCCTGAAAACTTATCAAAATAGGTGATAATATAAAGACGGCAAAATTAATAATAGAGAATTTAAAATTTCAAAAAAAAAACGACCACAGTGTAGAATCTAAATAAACAACCATAAAGGATGTAGGGTTAGAATGTAACCATAGTATTCCAGTAATGTTGGACGAATTTAGACTGTTACACATGTTGATCATCCTTTAGGGCTAGTAGTGCCCATAATCTTTATTTATATAGCTATTTCATTGGTAGAACGGTAAATACAATTTTCTTTGAAAGCAAGATCAAAATTTTATAGTTTCATAAAATTGATTATTGTTAGAGGTGGGTAATGCCTAAAAATCTTTATTTCGTTGGTAAAATGGTCGACTATTTGCTCGGTGCAACACAACTAGACTTTCCGGTTTTACAATGTTTATCACTGCTAGGAATGTATTATCTATAAAATCTCTATTCATACACCACTTTCAATGTCTTTGTTTATTTACTGGTTTTGTTAGGAGAACGGTGGAAACTATTTGATAGGTTGGCAAGCACAAACCCTTATGGATTTATTATGTTGACCATTTTTTGATGACAATTTCATTAGAAAAACGCTAAAAATCGGTGTTGGTCATCGATTTGGGTCGGTATTGTTCAAAATCTGTATTTCTTTACTATTCTTATTATATAACCGGTCAAAACTATCTGATAGATGTAAACACAAAATTGAATGGGTTTATAACGTTGATCATTTTTTAAAACCAACAATGTATTTTACATACTATTTATACACCAATTTAGTTGACACGTTTGATTAGAACAGAATTTTACAGTTGCACAGCGATGCAAATCCTTTGGTAACTACCTAAACTCATTATTTATACATCAATTTGGTTAGTAAAACGGTCAAAACTATTTGCTCCGTTGACAAAAACCAAATTTTATAGTTTCAGAGTATTGGGTCTAGAGTATATAAAACTTTTATTAATTCCCTAATTTCATTACAACGGCCGAAACTGTTTGATAAAACTGTTTGATAGGTAGACAAGAATAATATTACATGGATTGAGAACAAGACTATTTATTAAGTGCATGAGAATCATATTTTATAGTTTCATAGTGTTGGTGATCGTTTGGGGTCTATTTTGTACAGAATCTCTTTTCAACCCCAATTTCATTTCATTTGAAAACTGCTTGTTGGGTAAAGAAGGACTATGGTGGTCATCGTTTGGAGTCCACAGTATACTAAATACTTAATTGTGTTACAATGTCACAAAGGCGCCACCTTTTAGATACATTTATAGCGGGAAAACACCACGACCTAGATATTATAATGGCCTAACAGGACACCATAATGTTCATTCAAAATAAAACCATAATCTATACTAAAATTACACTCCAAGAATGTTTAAGTTAAGTTCACCTAAACCTCAATAAAATCTTAGGCTTCACATAAAAGCCGTAACATTTTGATATTAAAACTCAAACTCAATAAATATTTCGATAAACTTCAACGTCAAAATTATTGCGTCAAATATTAAAAAAAAAAACTGTTCAGTACGGTAATTAATTATGCAATTTAAAACGAAAAATACGTCACAACAAAACTAAACGTGACCGAAAATTTATAAAGACCTAAAAATTAATAAACGACGAAATTGAGGTTGTAATTCCTAAATTCTAAAATACACAGCTTATTGTCAAACAAATAAACTGCTTACCTTTTGGCAAATCCAGGTAATCGACACATAATCAGATGATTCCTATAAAAAAACTCAAAAGCTGCTACTCGCAAAACTATCGTATATAAAAACCAACAGCTGATCGGTCAACGATTGATTTACTTTATAATCTACGTTACTGTATATCTATTAAAACCTATCTTCAACTGCCATTTTTTTTAACAAAACAAAATGACTAACTCTCAAATTTATTACGTCAAGGCTTGAATTAAATAATAAAGCAATAAAAAAAATTGTCATCGTGAAGTAATATAAATCTACAATTTAGGTAAAACCAGTAACTCACTCAATAACTGAATGCAATCGAAAACATTTTATTTTTTCAATTTTGAATAAACGTAATTAAAAATTGCGTTATGAGAAAGGAAAGAGATTGCATTAATATCAAACAGAAATGAAATAATATCATCTAGTCATTAACACCTTCGTATATTACATTAAAATTACCCATGATTCCAATCAACACTGGGTGTGTTGATGCGGCAGTTACAAGAAAAACACCAAATTGTATTTCGTTGAACACATAAATTTTAACAAATGGTAAGATGTAATTTTATTTAGCGAAATCAAAGCAAAATCCAGATAAAAACACCACATGACATACGAATGAATACGCTTTATATACTGAACGATATCTAGACGTTACTTAAAATAAACTCACATAAGGTACATTCATTCGTCTAAATAAGTACGAGCCAACATTTTATTAAAAGCACCGCTGCATGTAAATTCAAACAAAAATAGTTACCTAACACAGCACAAACGGTCAATCGAAATTCCTTTTCTTTCTCACAACAATATATCAGCAATCGCTCCATTCGGTGTATGATTGATGGAAACCAATAGCTTCTTAATTCTTAAATTTATATTTACATAAACCTTATAGCGGAAAATCGCTGAACTAAAAACCATACGTGGCACTATGTCCAGTAAGTTTGTATTTGTTTGAGCTGCGCAGTATACGCGAAAGCACCCCTTTAACTAAGAACTCGTTAACATTAATCCGCATAACCAAAACGCGATAAAACAGTGCAACAGAATAAAGGTTTAGCACTGCGTATAAACACTAAAACCATTTACTTCTATGACTGAAAACTGTCACTATTGACAAAACGAAACACTACGATATAAGGAACCGGGGTGTGTTGAAACTTCGATAATCCTAACCACTGGATACGGAAATTTTCCTACGGTACTGTTCGGTACACCCTATTGGTATAGTGTAACTAATTCCATCTTACTCCACCAACCCTCCCGCATACATTGCGAAGTCGCAAAGAAAACGTGAGCCTTCGCCTACATATTGGACTAGACTGACTTCAACCTCCTTCAGCTTCAGATATCTTCCCTATCATCTCCCTTACCTTTTAATTGGAAAATTACATATATGCGTTACTTTAAATTGACACACGCTCGAAAAACGATAGCCTCTTGGCACTAAATCGGAAAAGAATTGAATCGTCCGCCCAAATTGCACAAGGTACCTTGTGTAATGTGGTAGGTCTAGACAACGAAACTCTTAGTTAGTGAACCTTAAAATAACGTGTATAAAATCCAAACTCTTTGTTTAAAGACGAAAATATTTATCGAAAAGAAAGGCCACAGATTGACGGCTACAATTTAAATTCGCAAAAGAAGTACCATACAACGTAATAATTTTATACTTAATATAATTTTACATGATGCAATTTCAAATCCAAAATTTAAAATAACGAGAACATTTATTTACACAAAAACTATTCTAACATTACTCCGATTGTAACGCAAATATCACCTGTGTATGAAACATAATTAAATCTTAAATTAACATTATTAGTGACAATAAACAAAAAAAAAACCTATACGTCCTTACCGAATTGAAATTCCAAATTTTAGCTTGTAATGAAAAAACTCAGACATCCTCAAATAGCAACTACGAAACAATTTTATGTCCATACCCTATATTTCTGAAATTACGTTTATTTTAATCGATATGAAAATTTATTATCTGAATTTTTGAATACCATACTCTAAATATCTCATCCATAAAAAAACTTTTAATTAATTTCAATACTCAATACATTAATACTTGGAAACAAAACATTCTAAATCTTTTGACTTTTGAAACCAAAATTTGGAAAAACGAGAAGACAAAAAATTATCTGAAGTAATTTACTTAAAATTTTCACACCCGGTGACAGTTTCCTGGGAAAACTTTCAAAACAATTTAGTAGATGGGCAGAAACGAATTTTTTTGGGTTTGACATGTAGGTCATCTTTTAAGACCAGTAATGTTGAATTTATTCCTTTATACACCAATTTCATTACAGAAACGGTAATTTGTTTGTAGAAAAGAAAAAAACTGCATAGTTTCACAGTGTCTGTCACCGTTTACGGTCATTAAAAATTAAAATCTCTGTTTATATCCCAATTCATTGGCATTGGCATTCTCTGTGGGTAAGAGTCTAATTTACAGTATAAGAATGTTTATAAATCTTTTGGGATCTGTAGCGTGCAAAATCTTTATTAGTTCCCTTATTTTACTGCACCAACGGCCGAAAATACTTCATAGATGGGCAAGAGCAATATTACATGTGTGGACCATGTTGGTGACTTTTCGCGGCCAGTAATATCCAATGTCTGTATTTATTCACCAATTTTATTGGCAAAATGGAAAAAAAATATGTAGTAAGTGTAGGAGAATCATATTTTGTTTTTAGTGTTGGGCATAATTTGGTTATCTATAATGTAACGGGTAGCCAAGTAAGAATTGACGCCGGTGCACTGTAGAACCAAAACGATGATCAATACTGTGAAACTTTAAAACTTGTTGTTGTTCACCGAGCAAATAATTTTGACCGTCTTGCAAATGAAATTGAGGCTAAATAGAGATTTTGTACCGGTGGCCAACTAAGAATGGACGCCGGCCATATCTCGAAACTGTCAATCTGACAACATTGAAAAAAATACTATTGGGTAAATCGGCCAAAAGAAATCGCTGTAAATTATTTTCATGTTCGAAAGATGGCCGCTAGGAGGCGTACACCAACATCAAACCAGAGAATCAGTTTTTTCTCTTAAATCGGCATTATCAAGATATGTCCAAAATAGTTTTATTATAAACTACGTAAGCTTGGAAATATTTTCAGTTTTTAGCAAAATGAGGGGAGAGGGGAAAGGTAAATGTTCATTTGCAAAAATGTCATAACTTCTTTTTAACTCAACCGATTTTTTTAAATTGAGTTTCGTTTGAGAGAGGCGTCTCGGGTGCTCCTAACATATTAACATTGTCGGTTTAATTTTTTTTCTAGTCGTTACACAGATATGAAAAAAATAAGTGTAAAAATATATTTTGCAAGTAACAGAATTAAAGATCAGGTTTAACTGTCGTTAATTATTGAAAATTTATTAATTATTAAGCGATTCAAAGGAAGGAATAAAATTTAACATACTAAATATCCCGTGGATGGCGTATCTTTAATTTAGAGCGGATAAAAAAGGACTGATGTTATCGAAAAATGGTGTGACACAGCTCTAATACTGAAGAACTAATGACGCCCCAAATGAACAAATCGTTACCCGTGCTGTTCAACACAGAACTGCGATCTCTCACGCATAGATAGAATAGCACTTTAGCAGAAAAGTAGGTCTTGAAATGCCAAGAATAACATAACTATAGCCACTTTAAATATTATTTTGCGTCAAAATAATATTAGCTCCATTAAAGTTCTTTGTATTTCATTAACAAACCGTTGGTTTCAAAATAAAATAACATTTGATTTGCTTGATGTATATTTTGAATGCATGAAGAATTCAACTGTTGCTGCAAAAGTTTATGCCGCGCAGTACCCAAAAAAAACAAACTCGAGCTCTGGCGGTTTCCGATGGTTCGCAATGCTAAATAATAATCATGTCTTAGCCAAACTATCCATCATAAATGTTAGTAAGCTGTGAAAACCAAATAGGAAGGAATACGTCAAAATATAAAAAAAAAACGTTTTAGTTTCATGTCAGTGTCATTTGGTTGCTAAGTTTCAAAACTTGATCTTGATTTTCTAAATCGCATTTGTACCATTTCGTATTATGGTTCGATTTTTTCGTATTGTTTGGGTTTTTCTTGTTGTTCGTGTAGCGTTGTCTGTTTGTGTTACAAAATGCTTTATACCAGCGAAGAGTTATCTGACATGATAGGTGTTTATTTTGAATGTATGAGACATGCTATAGTTGCTGAAAGGGTGTATGTGCAGCAATATACTGTTGCCACCCGAGTAAAACAGTTTTTTTTCGAGTTATCCAGCGTTTGCGAACAACTGAAAACGTTCATGGTCCCGTACATCGCATACAACGCAGGGGACGCACCGAGGAGACCATTAATAATGTTTTATCTTATGTCCAGTGTAGTCCTCACCTTTGGACATTGGACTGTGGACATCGCGCAGCATAAACTCTTGCAGCAACAGCTGAATTCTTCATGAATTCGGAGTATACAGCAAACATACCAAATGCTATTTCATTTCTCAACGGCATCTTGAAATCAACGCTAATATTCTTTTGGTGCAAAGCAATATTTAAAGTGTCTATTGCTTTGTGTTATTTTTGAGACTTCAAGACTTACTTGTTTTTACTAGACTGCTATTCTGTCTATGCGTGAGGAGAGATTGCAGCTCTGTATTGAGCAGTAGGGCTGAAATTTGAACATTTGGGGCATCATTAATTCTTCAGTATCAGGGCTGTCGTGCTCTATTCATTTAGTATATTAAATTTAGTTCCTTCGTTTGAATAGCTTAATAATTAATAAATTTGAATAATTAACGACAGATATAGATCCTGCCACAATTCCAGTGTTCCAAATTTTTCTTTATTCATAATTTGATTGCAGAAATGGTCAAAACTATATGCTTGATGGAAAAGAACGAAATTTTATAATTTCACAGTGAAATAATTTGGACTTGCAGTAAATAAAATATTTATTTTATGGGGGGGGGGGGGTGGAACCAAATGGTATAGTTTTACACTGTTGGTCATTATTTGGAATCTTTAATGTCCAAAGTCTCAATTTATACACCAGTTTTCTTTACAAAACGGTCAAAAATATTTGCTCGATATACAAGAACCAAATTTTATAGTTTAGTAAAGAAGTCGTAATTTAGACTCGCAGTGAATAAAATATGTAGTTATTCACTAATGCTGAATGCTAGGGAGGGCGAGAACCAAAATTTTATAGTTTAACAGTGTTGGTTACCATTTGGAATATATAGTGTCTAAAATCTGTTTATACCCGTCTCATTGGTAAAATGGTTAAAACTATTTGGTCGGTGGAACAGAATCAGATTTTTTAATTTTACAGTGCTAGTCATGAATTGGGGTACAAAATCTTTATTTGTTCACTAATTTTCTTGGACAAACGGTCAAGACTATTTGATAGTTAAGCGAGAACGAAATGTTACGGATTTACCATGTTTGACATCTGTAAGAGCCAATAATATGCTAAATCCTTATTTATATACCAATTTTATTGGGAAAACCTCCAAAAATATTTGCTCCATGGGCAATAACGAAATTTTATGGTTTCACTGCGCTGCTACTTTTTTTGGAACTGCTAACGTCCAGAATCTTTACTTACGCTATAAGTTCATTATTGCATATCGCTTGGTACGTATCATCCAATGGTACGCCAATTTCATTGCAGAACCTGTTCAAACCATACATTGCAGATATGTAGTTTATTGACCTTTATCAATGCGCAATTCGTCTCAACTAACACAGCAAACTCGACAACTAGCAAACAATATTATGAGTGCTCATAACCTATTATACCGTCGAGAATATTTATTCCTTATAATATTGGTTCATTGTTTAGTTGTAAAGTTTATTTTACTGAGTCCTTGAAGACTAAGTACAATCGCTATTAATGCATTAAATCTATTTACTTTCTTTTAATACAGAATGAAAGAATAGATATCATGAAAAGTCATGTGAAATGAGTAAAACCAACAGTAATAAGCTATTTACCAATTAATAAAGATACTAAATACTAATTTTCCGTTCTCTAACATTTGTTTAAGAGAAAGTTTAAAATATATTGCAATTTGTATATTTCAGCTTATTCCAGTGATTCGATAGTAATGCCAAATAATTATGAAATTTAGCGAATGAATTCGGAATTATATATAAACTATCCCGATACTAACTCGGAGTACAACTTCTTTGATAAAATATTCATGAACTACTACATAAATAATTTTGAATTCCCTAAATACAGATCTATCAAATCATTTCCAGTAGAAAGTCAAAGTTGTACATCAACAATTAGTTGTACAGCTAATACTGAAGTTTGTAGTGGACCACATCAAGACAAAATATGGATTCTAAAGCGTATCTAGCGTTTCTACATATACAGCCAATATAGTCATGATTTACATCATGAGGTGATTAATTATTTTAATCAGAGCAGTATTTTTCTGTTGAAAGAAGGTTTTGTGTAATAATTATCGCAAAGCTTGTGCCCATGAAATCATAGGACAGAGATTACCAAAAATGGATTACAATACACTCAAAGTTTTAAACAAATTGTACTAAGATGTAATATGTTTAAAAACGATGAATGTTTAAATTTTGTCACCGTTTGCACCAGAATGTTGTAAAATATATTATGGTCTATGTGCTTGTCAAACAAAACCATATTTTCTTTCACAAGTAACACACCTTTTTCGCTTATAATTATAGTATTAATACGTCGAGAAGCATTTCTTAGAAATTATCTTTGCAATCTCATATAGGATAAATCCAAACGCTTACAATTTTTCTGCCGTTTGAAAAGAAATATTTGATTAAAAATGCGATTTGTTTAACTGCGTGAAACTATCTCCAGGGTTCACGCTATTTAAATCCAAAAGAAATGTTAAAAGAAGTAATTTATTTTATTTCTCAAGGTTACAATATATTAAAAGACAAATTCAATGTAAAACGTAATTTTATTTATCCCATACTGACAAGTAATTGTTACTTTACCAGACTTATTATTTACCTCACTGAAAATGTTACTATAACAACAAATGTGAGAAAATTGAAAAAGCTTCTGAAACGTGAAATTGTCTTCAAAAGATACGCTTTTTAAGAGTATATTTTTTTCCTTTATCACACTTAATGAATGTTAATGGTACAATATACATTTTCTTGTAGAAAATAAACTCTATTTTTAATTTGAATTTTTCTGGCAAAAAATTTTTTGATACTTAATACACCATTTATTATCGTATACAGCTGAAAATTTATTATTAAAATAAATCGATCAAGAGTTTCAAAAGGTGTAAAAATACCAAAATTTTAAAATAGATTATAAGAATTTAGCATACATACTCTCCGGGAACTACGTCGCTAGGTATTGCGAAAAGTATAGATACAAAAATACTTAAAATTTAAAAATGTGCGATTGACGTTGGTGAAAATTTAACTAAAAAAGTTTCAAGTTCGCAGCACTTCTGGTTCTACAACAAGTCGGCTGGAACTTCGTTATTTTAAACGGAATACCCTATATTTTGTTACAGAATTATATTATACATCAAATTCTAGATCTATCTCATATAACACACTTATTACCTACCAAATAGTTTCCGAAATATCTGACATTTAATATAAAATATCTGGGTTGGAATAACACAGCTACAAAATGGAAATTGTATGTTGTTATAGAAGGTTATGCAATCGACTTTTTTTTCACTATCGACTTATTAGCGTATTTTACAACGTTGGGCCAAGTTTCGCCAAGATCAGCCATGATGCCTGTCAGCTTGTCTGTGTGAGCGTGGGTGCATGAACACTTGCGTGCTTGCGTGAGTGCGTACATTTATGTGTTTATGTGTGTGCGCTCGTGTGTGCGTGTGTGTACGTATGTACGTGCGTACGTTCATGCATGCGTGTGTGAGTGCGTGCGAGAGCGAGTGCGCAAGTCAGTATGCTAAAAAAATGTTATTAAAACTATTTCATTCCTTTTAATTTCCCTTTTGTAGGTTGGAAGGTCGTGTGTTGTTCCAGAATATATATCCTTAGGGTATTTTGTCACCAGGTGTGAACATTTTAAGCAAATTACTTTAGATAATTTTTCGAAATTTTGGTTTTAAAATTCAGTTTTTTTTTTAAATTAGATAGACGTATTTTTTGCTATTGATGTTATAAAGGTGTATAATTCATTTCGGATTAGAATTTACAGCATTGTTAGAACTAATGTAAATTAAAATAGTAAATATATAAATTTTCCCAAGGTTCAAAATTGAAACCGCAATTTGTTATTGAGTGTAATTACAATAAAGTTTCGAGACAAACAAGATATAAAATTGAGAAAATGGGCCAGGATTCTCTTGTGGAAAGCATAACGATTCGAGTTTGGTTAAAAATTATCATTATAGGGGAAGGCAATGTCTGTCTGAACTACAATATGACCTAAGTAAAATTTAAGTGCACGTGCACCGAAAGTGAGATTACCGTTAGTTACTTGAAAAGCTTTCAATGCAGTTTCTATGGGAAAGCGCGGCATTAAGAGAATATATGACGTAATTTCTTCGTTCTTCTACCGAGGTGTGTTCATTTTTTGCGCGGTTGATATTGAATGTAATGAGCAGTATGATTGGTTGTTGTTATTATAATTCGAAAATGGCAAAATTGAAGGATTTTTGGAGTGTGACTTCAGTCCTGGTCTTGATCTGGCTAAGTGCAGTGGTAGAACGGAGGGCACAGATTTTACTGTCGACGTTCCCGCTCTTTACGAACGTATCGTGGTCAGCGCGAGCCCTTCGCCTTTGTGCGGTTATTGTTGGAGGTTCACCAGGGCGGGCAACTTTATGTGGATTTATGGTGGTTTACAAGACCTACTTAGCGTATCCGAAATTAGCACAGTGTTTTGTCAAGTGCTTCCTGAGCTACGGAGTTTTAATCGCTTCTGCGGATTTATTATGTTATTTTATGGTGAAGTATTGTGTGCCTGAACCTTATTTACGTGTTTCTGCAATCAGACTTTAATAGACTCACTGTACATTCTAACTTTTGTAAATGATATATTTTTAATAAGAAGATTAAGTGTAAATAACTATACCGAATCATAGCGTTAGGTGTAACTAGTATGCCTGGTGCAATAGTTAATGTCACCAGGTCATGTGTATAACTTGGATAACTTCGTTAGTCAACTACTTAGAAATATAACGTCTGTAAATTAGTCATTTGGAACTGCCGTTATTGATGTAGATTAAGACAGTTTCCACCGAGGAGATCGTCACAGCCAGGTCAATTTTCGCTGTTCGCGGAGAAGATAATTCAGAGAACATTTCCAAAGGTAACCTACCGTTCTATGTTTATTGTCTTTGTTTTGTTTTATAATTGATACTGTTACATCGAATTATGCAAGGTTAAGCGAATGAACGTAGTTCTTTGATTTATTAATTTGACTTATTAATATTACCTGGTTTATTTTAATGAACTGCTTTCATTTGCGCAATTAATGTGTATAGATATTAACTGTATGTGATATAAATTTGATTTGTACTAAATTTCCCGAATGCTAACGTTCAAAGGAGAAGCCTTGATTTCCGTAACTAATCTGAATTTTAAAAATTATTTTTAAAGACCAGAAGGCACAATCTGCAAATTAGTTCCGAATAAGGGTGCACAGTTTATTCCACAATTACAATTTAAGTTACCTGGCGTGTACAGTTCTATAAAAATATCGATAATACAGTTTAAGCATCAAGCAATCAAGTTTATTCAAATTTTACGCTTATTTTACTTTATATTAAGAAGCTTTATAAAGAAAAGCTATGTAAAATTTAACTTTGTTTAAAAAATTTGTCTACACATTTCGTTATAAACTTAGTCATTATTCAGATGTTAATAACATTTTAACTAACACTAAAATTCTACATTAATAGCGTTTTTTCCGCTAAATTACTTGCACAAAAATAGTTAATGTATATGATTAAGGTCTATATATACATATATATATATATATATATATATATATATATATATATATATATATATATATATATATATATATATATATATATATATATATATATATATATACATACATAGGGTATTTTATATCATTCAAATATATAGCTGTCTCACAAATATTTGATAAAAATAAAAAACTGCTCCTAATAAACTCCCCTAGCCGCTGAATTTCTCTCAAGATCTAACCAGCTCAAGTAGAAGTGAAAACAAGATTATAGATACGTGTGTGCTTCTATCCTGGAGCTATCGTGGGTATTAACGTACATCCATACATCCACACACGAACACACGCACGCACACACTCACGCACACGTGCACAGTTGCACACTCATACGCGCACACGCATACGTATACATGCACACACACACACACACACACACACACACACACACACACACACACACACACACACAACACACACACACTCACACACACTCACACACACTCACACACACGCATACACACATACACACTTGAACTCGAACTCGCGCTGACGCTTACGATTACAATCACAATCATACCCAGACTTACACTCAGGCTTACACACAAACACACGCACACGCACACGCACACGCACACGCACACGCACACGCACACGCACACGCACACGCACACGCACACGCACACGCGCACGCACACGCACACGCACACGCACACGCACACGCACACGCACACGCACATGCACGCGCACACGCACACGAACACGCACACGCACACGCACACGCACACGCACACGCACACGCACACGCACACACACAAACACTAAACTCACCCATGCACGTACGCACACACCGAACACATTGAACATTAAAAATAATACATTGATATCACGTTTGTTATAAATATAATACTCATCTCAAGCAAATTTTGAAAACATTCAGTTTTAAGTACAGTAATGGAAAAATTGATGTTTCTGTGGGAACAATTCTATTTAACTACGTGCATGCGTGCGTGTGTTTGAGTGTGTGCGGGCGCTATTGCGTGCGTGTTAGCGTGGGTGCGTGCGTATGAATGGATATATGTTAGTATCCACGAGTACTTCAGAACGAAGAGTTTTTCTCATTTGGCTCAGAACTGATTAAATTTTGTAAGAAATCCAGCGGCGATGAGGGGGATTTATCTTGTAAATAATTTTCATCGTTAACACCTTTGAAAAGGCCTGCCTGAAAATCAATTTAACATGTCTTGTATGTCAAATGTAATAAATAATTTTAAGTTCACTGTCGATAGAGGTAACAAAATGCAACGTTAGGTTTAATTTTGTAGCTATTATTTTGCGTAATAAATTCGCACAATTGCTTAGCGATTTCTTCTTTTGCTTGGATGGACGTTTGCACCCCATTCCCAATTGTCTCTTTACTTTCATTGTGGTACCGACTGCTAAAGCTGTAATGCATTCATCTAATGTTACGTCTGATGATGCAGCTAAATACAGTGATACATTATTATAAGTATAATTCTCATACGCTTGTGTAATCTATTTAAATTTTAAATATTAGTAGTTTTTTAAGTAGCATAGATCACATTTTTGTAAACTGCAGTACCTTTCTATACAACTATAAAGGGTATTT
This sequence comes from Vesta saturnalis, assembly GCA_036346205.1. Taxonomy (NCBI): domain Eukaryota; kingdom Metazoa; phylum Arthropoda; class Insecta; order Coleoptera; family Lampyridae; genus Vesta; species Vesta saturnalis. Next base: position 64,682 of record JARFJB010002383.1, on the reverse strand, counting down.
ATACTTAAATCGAGACCAATAAACAAATCATAGTCATTAGTATTTCTTTATTTTGTATGTGCTATACATTAGATAAGCAGGATGATAATTCAACATTTCCATTAAGCATACAGTGTTATGTGAAGTAATATTATGCATAGTTCACGAAGTCTCGAGGTCACAACAAAATTTGTACTACATGTCTCAAATTCGACATAGATCTATGAATTAAGTAGGATAACACAATTTCTGAATAATACTTCACTGCTTCCTTCAATTTAGTGGTAGTTAGGATATCTCTTTCAGGATTACTATACGATAATTCAATGCTGCCACATCAGCATTAAACAAGGCTCAAGTATTCGTCAACACCAGGTCAGATTATTCCATTATCGCATGTACTAATAAACATTGTATTACTGAGTTTACTTCCTAACCTATTATACGGTATACGTTGTTTTCAGCAGAGATTACTGCAGCCTCCACAAACACTAAGTGTATTTAAAGTAACCATATTACAAAGTAATTTTAATGAACTGTTTACCTTTGTTGCAATTTCTTTGTCACATCGACGTCCGTAATCCATTTAACTTTCGAAAAGATTTCACTAACGTATAACAGTTATAATTTGATCAAACCATCAGCTAATATTTTGTGCACATATTTTAACCAAATGAGTTTTTACATAGAACACCCAGTGTTGTGTTATCACTTAGCATACATCTTTGGTACTATTTACGCTACCGTGCCAGTAACGATAAGAGTGTTCAGATCATTAGGATCTAATTTTATTTGATTAGTTACTCGTCCTTCCATGCATGCTAGGATTGATATAGTAAACTGAACAAGCCTCTCCGATTATACAGACAATTGAAGCTGTGATTAAGGGGGTTGTGAAACGAAAGGCAAGTTGGATTGTTACCTTTCTGCAGCCAACTATTGCGGTTATATATATATATATATATATATATATATATATATATATATATATATATATATATAATTTTCCTTTTCAGGTTTACATTCTTTTATTGGTATATGTATAAATTAATTAAAGTTGAGGTTATCACAAGTCAAATATCGCGACTTGCCCTAGCCTGTACTAATATTGATATTTGTGTTCAATTATGAAGTTTTATTATTTCTTATGGTGATATTCGAATAAATTTATACTTAGCACTGTTTTTGGGGAAAATTGCATGTTCAGTATGCATGCACAATTTGTTTAGTCCGGGGAAAGTTAGTCCTTGGTATAGTGCGTGTAAAAATAAAACATATCAATTGTCTTATTTGGTGTTACTATTATATACATTAATATAAACTTATATTATCCATTGTTGGGAAATTTATCAATAAATCCCGCATACTGAGGGAACTTTCGTTTATTTGCTGGTCTTGTTGCTTCCCTGGTTCAAGCTTTACAGGGTTTCTCTCTCAAGAAATAATAATTTATCTTTTCCTTCTTTAAATCTTCTTGTCTGTTCCCCCCATCTTTCTGTCTACAATTATTGTTCTTGCTTTCTAACTACCCATACCATCCATTTACTCTTTAGTAACGCTTCAAAACACCCACGTTATCGAAGTGCTCTGCGGTATCAGGACCGTTTGACAGAGTTACTAGTCGAGCTAACTAACTTCTTCCAACTTCATGTGACGTGGTAGGTTAGACACGTGGCAAGTGATTATTCCTTGAAGGTTAAACCTTCAAGGAATGCTTATTTTGCTATTTCTAACAATTTGACGCAAGGCTTTCCCCTTCACGTAATACCCCAATAAAACTACCTCCCTGGAACAGGTCAATAAACTATCACCTTGAAGAGTTCCATTAAAAGGATGTGGCCTTGCTTTTAAATTTTCGGACGACCTTGAAATTTCCCCGCCAAACACATGACCTTTAAATTTAAATTTCTCGCCAAAAGTGGTCCAGAACCGGCCCTATATATTATATATACAGAGTGCCCAAGATAAGGATGAAGCATGGGGAACTTGAAAACGCTAAGAGATACGATGGCGGTTCAATTAGAGAAATGTTGTATAATTTAGGGCATGTTCACATGTAGCTTGAAAAAGTTCATTATTATTGATCGTTTCCGAGATTAAAAAAAATGCGATTTTTGGGTTTTTCTTTTTTCGTAATTCCTTCATTTATCTTAAAAGACATTTAAAAAGTACTTCTTCATTGTCACTTTTTGAATTCTATTAGATGGCGTTTTCAAATTTCTTATTCGACGTTTCGTCTCCGAGAAACCATCATCAACTTTATTTTTTTATATCGCCGCAAGCAACGAAACACCCTGCATTCGATAGTATCTTTTATTACGAATTTAACCATGTTATTATGGTTTTGAAGCTGAAAAATTCAGATTTTCATTTTTAAATGTTTCATATAGCACTTAATTTTAGAAGCCTTTGATAAAATAACATTTGTTTAACATTTTGTTGAAAACCGTTTATCTTAGTTTTATTGCATTGATATCGTTTTATTACCATTACTTCGTGGATTGTTTTTTTTGGTTTTGTTTGGTTAATTTATAATTATAATTCATCAATAAGTGTATCAATGGAAAGACGAAATTTTATAAACGAAGAAAAGTTCGATGTGTTGACATGCTCCATCTTGTCCCACAGAAATTTTGTAGTTACCGAGCTGATGTATATACATAAATATTCTGAACGAGGACAACCTGGTAAATCCATTTTTAGACGTTTGGAATATAATTTAGAAGAATTTGGTTCATTTGAAAAACCTGTTCTATCCCGTCAAAAACAATCAGATGACGAAACAGGTAATACTGTTTTACAAGCTGTTGTTGAAAACCCTGAAATATCGATAAGACAAACTGAACTTCTTACTGGCATAGCTAATTCTACAGCACAATCCATTATAAGTAAGAATAAGATTCATCCATACAAATTTCGAGTTTGTCAGGGTGTTAGACCAGCTGATCAAGAGCGGCGAGTAGGTTTTTGTGAATGGTATACTAGAAAATGTGACGAAGACCGAAATTTTCCTTTTAAAATGATTTGGTCGGATGAAAGAATGATAACCAACAATGAATTTTCAATCGACGTAACAAACATTATTGGGCAAAACAAAATTCTTATTTAAAAAAAGAACTAAGTTTGGATCTCGCAATGCAATGGGAACGAGAGAAGCACTGTTTAGTATCTAGGTTATTACTTATTAAAATTCAATAATGTTTAAGATTTAAGGGTGCATGCATTGAACATGCAAAACGTTACTGCCCACTATTATTGAAATACATTTAATTTATTATAGGCTATAATATTATTTATTTTTCACGCGTACCAACAGAATAACTAAAACAGGTCCTATTTTAAAGGTGTAGGGATGTTGACTGCGATACCTTTGCATGTTTATATATTTCCAAAAAGCATTTGGTAATAATATATATATATATATATATATATATATATATATATATATATATATATATTTACAAAGAACTATTTAACTTTTTAAGATCTTTTCTCCTAGATGGTGCAGTTTATTCCTCAGAAAAATCCGCTAAGCCATAGTCAAAACTTCCTTTTCTGTTTAGGTATCTCAAATTCATTTTATAATATATAATATAATAATTCATCTATAAAATATCACACTTTAACAGCTTATAACTTGAGAACGAAAAGTTTTTCCTTGCATTGTTATCAAGCTTAAAGTTTTATCGGAAACTATCGAAAAAATGGTTTATTTCAATCGAAACTTGAATGAATTTTCTTTAAATTTAATTTAAATGTTACAAAGTATTTATACCCCGTTTACTGAACAGAAATAGTTAAGCTCCTCTCCAAAAATTCCCACAATATTTAAATGCAACTTTGTTATTGGTCGGAACACAAGCAGTTACTTGCTTTCAGCTGTTGTAGTTGGCATACCTAACAGAACAGACGCGTCTAATTCTGTTTTATTCAATATCATACAGTTTAACTGTTCTGTTCTCTGTTTTTTAGAATAAAAAAAAGTGTGTCTTGTAACCGTGTCTTTTTCTAAACGTAGTATATAACCCTATCGTCCTTATAAAAGGGCGCCCTATTTTGACCTAATCCAAAACTTTAAATATTTTTAAACTATGTTTGAATTACTTTATTTTATATTATTAAAAATGATTTGCAGTCTCTTGTACCTTCTTTAATATGTTATTACGTCGTATTTTTAAAAGTAATAAATAACTTACGGCTTTTGCTGTGTGTTAAAGTTTCAATATTAGAAACATGACGCTTTGTAATTTAGTCGTGGTTTTTAATTTCCCGGTTTTTATAATTTTGTTGCAATTATCCCATGCTAATGTAAAGTTGGCTCTTTTTAAACGTTTGCATATTTCTTCTAGGAGGTTTATGTGATTTCCACAAGTGTCTGAGACCATAATTACGTGGTATAAATAGACGAAAACGTTAGGCTCCAGATCGGGACCTATAAAATCGGTCGATTAACCTTTTCCAGGTGGAGGGGCTATCTGTTAGACCGAAAGGAAATCTATTAAAATGAAAGTGACATCTACCTGGAATAAAGAAGGCAGTCAATTCTTTGGATGAGTCCTCTACGGGAATTTGGAAGAACTCTGACTTAATATCCAAGGAGCTTAAGAATTGTGCGTTTCGTAGGCGATGGAGTATGCTGAGATATACGGAATGGGCAAGTGTCTTTTTTGCAACGTTGTTGACCTTTCTGAAATTGATACACAGCCTATAGGTTTTATAAGTTTTAGGGAACATAATGACCGGAATGCTTAAAAGTGACTCAGAAGGTTCTATAATGTTTTTGTCCAGAAGACGGTCTATTTCATCGTCTAGGCATTTTCCATTAGCGGAGAAGTCTACAAGACCTGCGCCTAATAGGCTCATCATTCGTCAAGATTTTATGCTCAATCAGGTTTTTATAGCCGATTTTGTCGCTCATTAATTGTGCATATTATCCTACCAATTTATCTAGTTGCTCTCGTTGTTCGGAGTTAATTTTACAGTTCAGATTTCTAGGGGAGCAAAACGTCAAGACTTGTTGTGGAAGTGCGGGATAATTCCCACCTTTAACCAGCAGTCCATTTTAATATAGGGAGTGAGCTAATTTGGACATTATGTGTGCTGGTATAATTATTACCTTGCCTTTTAGTTAGAAGGGCACGTGTACCAGGCCAACAATGTCACACTGTTGGTTAATGTCGCCTTTCTTCAGTTGCAAGCCAAGTTGCTTCACTAATGTTAAACCAGGTTAGTAGTAAAGGGGCACTTGACGCCATCTTGGATTTTGTGACGTCACTTCCGGTTTTACACGCCCACGTGGGAGACCATATTTTCCACCCCTGCTGGAATTTTCATACCTAATTATTTTTTTACTCGCTCACGTGTAGGACGTATTTTTTCATCCCTATTTTTTACACACCCACGTGTGAGACCGTATTTTCCACCCTTTATTTTCGGAGGCCCTTTTCAACCCTAATTATTTTTATATGCCCACGTATAGGACGCGTATTTTCACCCCTATTTTTTTACACGCCCACGTGTAGGACGTGTTTTTTCACTCCTATTTTATAACAGCTTACGTACATAGGCGTATTTTCTACCCTATGGTTTCTTTTCGAGGGTCAACCCTAATTATAGCCTTTCTGTACTTGCTCACGTGAGGGGAAGATGTAGGCTTTGGGGGTAGGTCTTGGGGCTGGGTGCTGGAGCTGGAGCTAGTCTTAGGGTTTGGTCTTGGTGCTGGACCTGGAGCTGGTCTTGGGGGATTGGTCTTGGACCTGGGGCTGGACCTGGATCTGGTCTTGGGGGATTGGTCTTGGACCTGGAGCTGGACTTGGAGTTGGTATTAGGGTCATTTTTGATGGTCGTCTAATTAAGGTTCTTCTGGCTATATTAAGAGCAGTGCTCCTGGAGGTTAGGCAATTGCACGTATTCTGATTGAAAAAGATTTTTATTTAGTCTATTTAAACGAAGTTGCTGGTATCTGTTAGTATCGTTTAGCGATTCAAGATGGAAGGTCAGTTTAAGCACCCCTTTTCGGCGATAGTTGCGGGTCCGTCGGGATGTGGGAAATCGAATTTTATCGTTGATTTTCTAAAAAATATCGAAATCGCCTGCGATACAGCTTTTGAAAGAAATTATCTGGGTTAACAGTGAGTAGCAGCCTTTATTCAAAGATCTCTCTGTCGAGTTTCAAAAGGGTTTACCTGATATGGAACAGTTTGACGGGGAGAAACCTGTCTTAATAATAATTGACGACGAAACTAACGGTTCTGTGGTTGATATTTTTACAAAGGGCTGTCATCATCGAAATCTAAGTGTGTTTTTCTTAACGCAGAACATATTTCATCAAGGACGTGGACAGCGGGATATTTCTCTCAACGCACATTACATAATTTTGTTTAAGAACCCACTTGACAGAGCTCAGATTCAGCATTTAGCAAGACAGATTTCTCCGGACAACCCAAAATTTTTAGAAGCCGCGTACCAAGATGCTACTTCAAGCCCGCACGAATATTTATTGTTCGATTTAAAACAGAATACACCGGATGTGCTACGTTATAGAACAAACATATTCGGGACTCAAGGTATCTGCCAGGTATATATAGCGAAAAAAGGGTTTTTAAGTCTCACAGTCATAATGATTACATCATATATGATGGCTGACGTTTTAAGCGAGAACACTGATATCCTGTGTGCATTAGCCCGATTAAGTAAAAGTCAACGTGACGCTTTATTGAAATGTTTGGATAGTAAGCAGGTACAGTGTATTTGCGAGTGTGCATATAACATTTTAAAAGGTCGTGTACCTCGGTCAGCTGATCAGAAGCAGCGACTCGCTCAACATAAGCACACTTTAAGACGCTTGGCACAGAGAGGCGAATCTATGTAAAAGAAGAAACAGCTTCTTGTACAGAAAGGTGGTGCATTTCTACCTCTCCTGTTAGGACCATTACTTGGTGGAATTCTGGGTAATCTGTTTCAATAACCATGGACCACATTCTGAAGAAGATGATTATTCTACCGATGGACTTTATACAGCGCTTACAGGCACCAGATATTACACAAAACAACATTTTAACGCCGCTGGGTAACGATATAGATAAAGTTTTAAAAACTAAAAAGACCGACCATGACAAATGGCAGCAGTACAACCAAGTTTTTCAAAGGTATCTACACTTTTCCAATCAGTTACGTCAGCCCACCAGTATAACAATTAGCGGTGACGCTGTTGCTAATGATATTAGGGATTTACCGCAACGCAAAGCTCTGGCAGACGACGAGATAGTATCAACGCTTCCACCTTCATATAAGAGAAAAGGCGCAAATTTGTTACGTATACTGAATATGAGCAGCGATGTTTTTTGGGATAAAAGGGGTACTGTCACAATAAATGGCGAGATCATACCACATTCCAACATTATCGATCTGGTTCACGAGACGTTAAGAAAACGAAAAACCGCAAACCCGCGCGGTTGGCGTCAGTTTGTGACGTACATTAAAGAGATAAATATACCATGAGAGTTTATCGGAAATACGCAAAGGTGTGATGTTTCTGTGTCACCCAGCGTTGAACGGACCCTCACAACTATAGGTGAGAATTACGATGCTGATAGTGAAACGCGGGAAACACCGAGAAGAATCTCTCAAAGAAGAAGAAGAAGAGGACTTTCACTTGATTGGGATTCGTGGCGGACATAACATGGATGCTGTATACTATGATCCCTCTCACCCAGCATGGTTCGCTGGTATAACACCTTTACCTAATGCTGTAAAGGGTAGATATGGTGAAGTAAAAAACTGGCTACAGGCACAGGAAGCTTATACGGTACATAAACCAGTTAGAGAAAAGTTTCCACGAAATAAATATATTGTGAGTAACCTTTACGAGTTGTGGCAAGCGGATCTTTGTGATATGCGAACTTTAAGTAAACACAATAGCGGATACAACTACATACTAACGGTAATTGATGTATTTAGCAAGAGGGCATGGGCAAGAGCACTTAAAACGAAGACAGCCTCATCTGTAATTGAAGCATTCGCGAAAATTCTTAAGGATTGCGACAATACTCCGACAAATCCTCAGACGGATAAAGGCAAAGGGTTTGTGGCGAGCAGTGTGCCAAACTTTTTCAAGAAACAAAATATCAATTTCTATGTAACAAATAACCCGGATGTAAAAGCATCTGTAGTTGAAAGGTTTAATAAAACATTGAAAACAAAGATGTGGCGTTATTTCACTTACAAAAATTCCTACAGGTATATTGATGTACTCGAAAGACTTGTGACTGTATACAACAATAGCCCTCATTCAAGTATAAAGATGGCCCCTGCGGCTGTAAACGATAAAAACATTTTGGAAGTGCGGAATAACCTGTACGCGAAAGGTTTAGGCCCAGTACGCCATCCTAAATATAAAGTCGGTGAGCATGCCAGAATCACCAGAACTAAGTACACCTTTGAGAAAGGATATGAAACGAATTGGAGCGAGGAAGTTTTACAATTAGTGCGGTGATAAAAAGAAGACCACCAGTTTATCGAATAATCGATCTTAGTAACGATCCTGTTGAGGGCACCTTGTACGAAGAAGAACTGCAAGTTGTCACGGTTGATAAAGATACTCTATTCAAAGTCGATAAGATTCTAGCAGAGAGGGGCCGCGATATAAACAATACCTGGTCAAGTGGCGTGGGTACAGTGACAAATTTAATAGCTGGGTGTTAGCTTCGCAGCTGAGAGATATATAAAAACGGAGTTTTATCTTGCCTTATAGAGTAATAGCTCTATGACGTATTTTCCAGGTAATATGACGTCAAGTTTTATTACGCAACTGCCAAAACGAATAAGATTAACGGGCTCGTGGATTGTAGGGATATCGGAAATTCAGTACCCATGTTCTTTTGCCGCTGTAAGTGCAACAGATAATTTAATTTATTATAGAACAGAGCCACCTGATGAGAACGTGTTAGAAACGATATTGAAAAAGGCCGCAGAATATTTTCAATGCGACAACGAGAAAATCATTTATATTGAAGATGGCTGGTACGTGATACGGTTCGCTTCGGGAAATTATGCCAGCATAGAAGAAATTATCAGCGAGCTAAATAACCATGTACTAATAAGTAAATTGCTAACAATCGTATATCATAATCTAACTAAACGCGTCACTACGAAATTAAAAACTCAGCTCTCGATATTCGGATTCTAACAACAATTGGGTTATCGCCCGTATCAGATCATAGCCATGGAACCAATACCCCCTCACCCCGCTAGTATATGGATAGGATTACCAACTCAGATGTTTGTTTATTGCGACATCGTTGAACTGCAAATTGTGGGTGATGTTTTATCTCCGCTTATGCGTATAATAAATATTACTTCAGAAAACTATGCTTACGGGGGTCATAAAACTGTGGGTTTTTCGCCTGCACACTACATATCGGTAATGACACGGGAATTTGAAAACATCGAGATTAATATAAAAACAGATACAGGTGCAGCAATGCCATTTGAGTTTGGAACGTCGGGCCTGAAGTTATACTTTAAGAAAGTACAATAATGGTTTGCCCTTATCAGCAATATTACATGAATCAGGCCGGTAACGGTATCGGCTCTATCTACAGAGGTGGGCCATATCCACGTGGTTATGGAATAGGACTGGTTAGGTGGTATATTTAAAAGTATAATACTGTTATTTAAGTCTGGCGCAAAGGCTATTGGTAAAGAAGCCCTTAGAACGGGTGCTAATACGCTTGGTGACGTTATAAAGGGTCGACCCATTAAGGATTCGTTTCAAGAAAGATTTCACGAGGCAGGTAGAGACCTTAAGCTTAAAGCCGACGAGAAAATCGATAAAATGGTGGAGGGTACGTGTTATAAAAGAGTACGTCTGACCGATAATAATCAGTCTCCACTGAGAGCTGTTGCTAAGAAGAAGTCTGCCTACGACAATATATTTTCAAGATAATGGCTTTTCTACATGCCCAATCGTGTGAATGCGTCAAGTCCGAATTGGATTTGTTCGCTTTACCGTCGACGCAGACAAGTATCGGGAGTGGTGAATGGATATTTTACAAGCCCTTATCAGCTCTGAGTGATGACGCCCCAATAGAATTTGTAGTCCCCGGAAATGGAAACGATTATATAGATTTAAGTCAGACCATGTTGTAAATTACAGCTAAAGTTCTAAAGCATGATGATACAGCACTTACAGTCGCTGATGTTGTAGCACCGGTAAACAATTGGATGCATTCGCTTTTCTCACAAGTGGAGGTTTACTTAAATCAGAAGATGGTGTCACAACCAAACAACACCTACGCCTACCGTTCATATATCGAAACGCTGCTAAATTATGGAAAGGAGGCCAAGAGTTCACATCTAGGATGTACCTTATGGCACAATGATACAGCTGGACAGATGAATACACTGGGAAACGCAAATAACGGTTTCTCAAAACGTCAAGCACTTGCGGCTACCGGGAAACAGATAGAGATGATTGGTCGCGTGCACTCGGATTTGTTTAATCAAGAAAAGTTTTTCATAAGTGGTGTTGAGTTAAAGGCTAAATTTGTACGATCAAGAGATACCTTTAGCCTAATGGCGGCACTCGTTTCAAATTACTAGACGCGAATTATAGACGCTAGTTTAGCGGTGAGACGTATGCGAATCAATCCAACTATTCTAATTGCGCACGCTAAAGCTTTAGAAACAACAGCCGCAAAATGCCATGTTACAAGGACCGACGTAAATCGTATACCTGCAGGCATACAGCGAAAATCATTGTATAATGTTTTCCTGGGTCAGTTACCTAAACGGTGCATCGTAGGCTTTGTAGCAAATAAAGCCTTCAACGGTGACTACTCCTCAAATCCGTTCAATTTTCATCACTGTAATATTAACTAGATGTTGTTATATATTGACGGGCAACAGACTTTACAGCTAATGTAAGAGCGTACCACACCTTATTCTCTGGTACGGGTATTCATTTTTTGAATGAAGGTAACGATATATCGAGAAGTGATTACCCCAAGGGCTACTGTTAAATGGCCTTTGACCTGACAGCTGTCTTGTCTGCAAATGCTAGCACGCACTGGAATTTAGTTAGAAACGGCTCCCTTCGGTTGGAAGTCGGGTTTGAAGAAGCGCTCACCGTAATTGTTAACTGTTTGGTGTATGCAGAATTCGGTAACGTGATCGAGATCGATAAACATCGGAATGTCGTTGTAGATTTTAGCTGTTAAAAGTGGTAACTCTAACCTGCAAACTTCAGTGTACAGCAGCAGCCGATAGAAGATGGACGCATACTTGGACGTACAAGGGTTTAGTGGTGTTAACAGCGAATTCATACCTAAAGAAACTGCTGTGGTTACAGATCATAGTCGTTTATCGTTGATGCTAATAAAACCACCTCGAGGTTACTTTATATCAGGATCCACGCCACGACAGATAAAATTTATGGAGGATAATTATCATGGGTTGAAATGGTGGTCGGGTCATGTACATTACGACAATTTCCGTAAGGAGTTGATGAGAGTGTTGCGCCCATTTAACAACATTCATGTTAAGGGCCGTGAAAAACAACAGTTTTTAAGGTTTCTTAACAAACCAATAGTAAACCTGGAAGAGACTGGTTGCCTGTCGATTAAACCGTTGAAAAAGGAAGCAAACGCATATAGCTGTTTAAACCATAACATCACTGAACCTATTTGTACACTGGAAAACGCCTTACTACTGCAAGACTGGACACATACCAATTCCAAGGATGTATGCGGTACAAGTGATGAGATGCTTAAAATCGATCCCCAGCCACAAGAAGAATGTGTTTCGGCTTGTATGTGCTTCTAATCAACTACCGGGACACGCACCTCGACCGTGTGCAATTATCGTAAACACGGATCCTGCAAACAAACCAGGTCAGCATTGGACCGATATCTACATTGACGAGAATGCTAACGGAGAGTATTTTGATTCCTTTGGACGAGCACCGCAAAGATATCATTTACGTTTCCTAGAGAAGAATTCCATATGCTTCGTATACAATAAAACAATACTGCAAGACTACCATTCGGATGTGTGTGGACTTTATACCTTAATGCTTCTATATTTTAGATTATATAATGTACCTATGTTTGATTTTGTAAAAAACTATTTTAGTACATGTTTAATTGTACGGGATAATCAGATTATTGGTTAACGCCTGTTACCCAACCATTCTATTCTGATAAATAAAAGAGATTTTTTAGTACCTTACTTTTTTTAATTAAGAATTGCGTGATACCCACTGTTTTTTCTTTCTTTTTTAATTCAGCATGTGTGTTTTTTAAAAACCGTGTTATAAAATTTATGATTTAGTGTTTTTTAAAAGAAATTATGTTAACCATTTATATTGGTAATCAATTTTTTAGACTATTAAATTTAACAGAGTTATATAATTACACAGTAATTAGCTAAAAGTAAAAACATGAACAGTGATTTCTTACTACACATCGTTGTGGAATTTAAAACACGTAATTATTACATTACAAAACTCTTAATATGTTTTTTTTATAAAACAATTTGTGTGTCCGTATGTACAATATGAATATTTTTCAAACCTATTTTGGTTATTAATTATTTTAAGAGAAAGGTAAATACGAGTTGCAGTAAGTGTGATAATGATAATAAGGTTGTTTGTATATTTACACTCTAAAAATTAATTATGGGAAATCAATAGCTAGTTTTTACATCAACGTAGAAAGTTGTTTTTTTAGTTTGATTAGACAGGCAACACAAAGCAGTGACTATCACTCATGAAGCAGTGCCTCAAAAAGTTCTCTAAGTACAGAGTTGGTAAGTGTGCTGTTAACTCTTTATTTATTTACAGATTTTTAATTACAGTTGTAAAACACATCTAAGCTATACGTAACAAGTTTTCTTTAAAAAAATATTAAGGCGTACAACATTTTAACGGTCGGATGGATATTAAACATATTTCAATGCAGGTAAAACAATCAGTTTTTAATATTCGTTTTAGAAGATAGTATTGTAATAACTGTTATGTAATTAATTAACTTGATACAAAAAAAATGTGTTTCATTAGACCCGAATGTCAGTAATTTTTTTTATAACTCACTGAGGATTTTTTAATTATGACATTTACAATGAAAATAAGTGTTCTATAATTAAATTTTACTGTCATTCAAATTCCCCCGCTCAAGATCAATTCTTAACACAAGTGCGGTCTTACAAGAACCTCCTTATTAGAAAAATTTTCTCGTATAGGTAAAAGATCATCCAATAGCATTTGACCATTTTAAAACAATAGGATCCATAATTTTAATAATATCTTATTAGGGTAATTATGCAATTTCCAACATTGTATGCGTGTGCAATTGCCTAACCTCCAGGGGCACTGCTCTTAGTATAGCCAGAAGAACGTTAATTAGATTACTATCAAAAATAACCCTAAGACCAACCCCAAGTCCAGCTTCAGGTCCAAGATCAATCCCCCAAGACCAGATCCAGGTCCAGCCCCAGGTCCAAGATCAATCCCACAAGACCAGCTCCAGGTCCATCCCCAGGTCCAAGACCAATCACCTAAGACCACCTCCAGGTTCAGCCCGAAGACCAAACCCTAAGACTAGCTCCAGCTCCAGCCCCCAGCCCCAATACCTAGCCCCAAGGCCTACATCTACCCCTCACGTGAGCAAGTACAGAAAGGCTCTAATTAGGGTTGACCCTCGAAAAGAAACCACAGGGTAGAAAATACGCCTATATAGGTGAGCTGTCAAAATAGGGGTGAAAAAACACGTCCTACACGTGGGTGTGTAAAAAAATATTAGTGAAAATACGCGTCCTATACGTGGGCACATAAAAATAATTAGGGTTGAAAAGGGCCTTCGAAAAGAAAGGGTAAAAATACGGTCTCACACGTGGCTGTGTAAAAAATAATGGTGAAAAACTACTTCCTGCACGTGAGCGAGTAAAAAAATAATTAGGGATGAAAATTCCAGTAGGGGTGGGAAATATGGTCTCCCACATGGGCGTGTAAAACCGGAAGTGACGTCACAAAATCCAAGATGGTGTCAAGTGCCCCTTTACTACTCAGGTATCCCGAATACGGTAACGTTAAATTGAGAACCTAATAATGCGTTTACGCTTATACCAAATATTTTTACTTTTAGAAAAGGGGAATTATCTTTTTCGCAATTTTCCAATAGGTATGTTAATATCGGTGTTATATGGTCATATGGAGAAGTAGTTTCCATACCGTGTACTGCCAGATCCAAGCTACAGGCTTAACGTGTATCTGTGCGACCTTTTCCCGAACACTTTGGACAATGGGCTTTAGTAACATTATGTATTTAGTAACAGTGTATGGTTTGGGGTTCTTTGCGGTTTGGGCCATATCGATAACTTCGCTACAGTTCCAGCACAAAACAGTATAACTGGTACGTAAAGCGTCCACTTCAGGAAAAGTTTGGATGGCTTCGATTTTGCTAGAGGTAGGTGGCTTCCGATATGCTAATGTTGCCTGTAAAATGTTTGTTGTAGGACGATAACGTTTGGTCTGCTCATTGACATCTTCGGCGGTCAACTTAGCAATAGAAAAAACTGAATGTAACGCCAATGAATGTTGGTAAATGGGCAGAAGATTGCGTTTTATTATTTCCAATCTGGTGGTTTTTTGTTGGATTTTGAGGTAGTCGATTAAATGGATGTTATGTAACAAATTATCTTTTTGCCATGACCCTGTGAATTTCATCCCACCGGTAGAAAAGCTCCTTTTAGTTGCCTGGTTAAATATTTCATTCTGTTAGTTGGTCTCTTACTGCACGATAACAGATTAGTGCAGAACCAGACAACAATTCTACTGCACTATTAATCTGGGCTTTTGCGTAGCATCGTGCTAGCTTTCCTCAACTGTGCGATTCGTTCTAAAAATTCGGTGTGATACTGAAATTTGAGGTTCCAAGAATCTAATGTGACACGTTTCCTGGGCAAGAATGATTTTTTATGAGAAAATGTAAGTTTGGTTTTGGTAATGAAGGTACTTGACGTTGTTCGTAACAATCAAGATCTATGAGAGTGTCTATGGGAATATTAGTACTATTCACATACGCTGAACAAGAAGGTGTGGATTGATATACGGCAGATGACGTACGATTTGTTTCTATCTATCATAGAAACAATGGCAGCTTCAGTACTTTCAGTGGATAATACCAGCATGTTAAAGTTTGCACTTAGCTGACTATATTTTGCAATTAAATTAGTTTTCGTCAATTTCTCCTCACTGTTGGAAATGTTCAAGTTGTTTATGGATCTATGACATGTAGAATGAGAGATCCAAATCTTCTAGCTCTTGTTCGAGGTCGACTATTTTAATGGACAAACTTCTAATACGCTTACGTCTGTCTAAATAAGGAGAATAGACATTGTTGTCACACGACGTAAGTTGGTACGGTTTTGTGCTACCGTAGTTGCAATACGAAAACATTAACCAAAACAAATGTCCTCATCCTAATAAAGATATGATTGACAAATGATGGATGTAATGAAAAGTTATATGAATTCCAAGTCAAACCCCACAATGGGCGCCAATAATTGCGACACACCGAATTTGGCGGGACCACGTAATTTCATATTCCTAGCATATAAGAGGTGGTGGGTCTAATTAGTTTCATTTTAGGTATGCCTGGCGCTGTTCCAATGTGAAGTGCAATAACGGTGAAGATGCAGGTGAATGGTGGTAACGGTTGAAGAAGGAAGAGAGAGGAAAGCATGTATGATGGAATTAAAGATCATAAAGGAAAGTACATGGAAAGGTAGATTTAAAAATGTAAAATTAAGTTAACGAAAGAAGAAAGGAAAAGATAAAGGGATAAGATAAAATGCCTGAAAGGAACAATGATAATGAGTTCTCGAGAGATAATTATAATAATTTTACCTGGTTGTTAGTGACCTTCAAGTGCTTTTAAATTTTTAAGCTTTAAGCTTTTTAAATTCCAAAATTAATTCGAATTGTTTTGACTTATAACAATTTCAATCAACAACAATTATAAATCTTTGTAAGAGGTAAATACAAATTGAATAAGAAAAATTGCATACATACAGCGCAATGTTATTTTCAAGAATGCCAAATTATTTCTAACAAATTGTTGTCTTTGAAAATATAGCATGGTAAAGCCATCTGTAGGAGAAATTAAGGTAATTATGGGTTAAATAATTACAGGAAAACAATAATAAATTAAACATGTCACAGGGTATATTAAGGAAAGGTGCTACAATCCAACTTCTGACACTGAGGAAATGTACTTAACGCTTTTAATACTGTTCTCTTTTATTTCGATTTACGGTGTGCATCGAATAAAAGGGAGGCCATACACAATAACTGATTTACTAGAAATGTGTGGATGTTCCTTTTCCTATGTTATTTTGTAGTCGTTCTATTTTTTGTAAAATGAATAGATGTACTAATTTCAATCAAGGATCGTTGTTTGTTTTGAACATTTCATGATTTCAGTCAGCTAATCAGGTTATGATAGCTGTTCCATATAAATTACATGACGACAGTTAAGGTGTATGTTAAGATTCAGTAATCATACGTTCTATTATATGCCTAATACCTTTCAAATTAATTTTTTTTTGATAATTTCCGGTAAAACTTTAGACTTGAAAACAATGCCAGGAAATGCTTTCAACAGCAAATATAAGAAGTTTAGTAAAGACGCCACTTCCTTTCTCGAGTTATAAACACTTAAAGATGTGATACTTTATAGGAGACGTTATGGCATAGTTTCGTAAAAAATTAATGTCTCCTTAAAATCTTATCTGAATGGCAACAATGTATACATTTTTTCAAGGTAAAGAATCAGACTTTAAGATGTGTGTAACGGATAAGTATCGTTCCATTAAATGGAACATCGCAATTTTGGATTGAAATCGATCTTTTTTCGGCAATTTCCGACAAAACTTTAAAGTTGGCAACAATGCCAACACAAAAACTTTAAGGAAATCTAAGAAGTGGAGACCGCAATGTTTAGGTAGAAATTGTAGGGAATCCTATTAGTTCATTCCTTGATGATAGAAACCTTAATTAAGTGAAATCATTGGAGCTTCTGCGAAGAAATATTAATCCAGCGATTCATTTATCAAATATTGTCAATCACTGGTTTCAAATGGATGATGCTCCACCACATTACCTAAATACTACTTTTTCTAGCTGTTGGATACGATCCACTGAAATGGCGCCACGTTCTCTTATGACCCAACAGTTTCATTGCAGCAACAGAGGGGTTCTCTGAACACCTAATGAAACAAAACTTTTTGCATTTAATTTTTCTTTTTTGTGTTGAATGATGTTTATTTTATCTTTGTGTCCATCTTTAATGTGTTTTTATATACAAAAACGAAATAAGGAAATAAATAAAGTTGTACTTATTTCCAGAAATTACAAAGCGAAAAATATCAAAACCGTCGAATCTCAAATTCTTAGTTACATCTACCATCAGTGCTATTTAAGGTATCGAAATCGTCTAATGGTTTGTTGTTCACATAAAAGGATGCATATGGGATTTTTACGTACGTATGTTCTTAAATGAACCTCTCGGTATATATACGAGAGTTTCAGCTAGGGCGAAATTAAGAATGTATGTTTACAAAGCTTTACTACACTCTGTTCCATTTGTATTAGAGCAGGCCATGAAAACCTAAGCAGAATGTGGCAGCACTGTCAAAGAATGCAACATTAGTTTTTTCATGCAACTCTGCACGAAAATCGCTGAATCTGGAGCGACCTATTCAAAAAAATTATGTTAAATTTATTAGTTTACACCTAGGTATTGGATGCACTCGTAAAACTTCATACCCATGCTTAATCAAAATATTATCAACTACATAATCTGAATCTAAAAGGTTGAATTTTGTTCCGCAGTTGCTTTTTTCGAATTTTGCCTTCAATTTCGACCTCGTGCGTAACCAACCACTCTTGGTTTTATGATAATCCCGGTCCTCGTTACCCGAATCGAATAAATAGTCGCAGTTCTCCAAAAACCCTAAATTACACCCCGCGTGTGAAATGGTATATCTTTTACCTTCACTTTTAATTTTGGATGGATTATTTGTGAAGTCAGAAACGTGCACCCAACGATGGATATTAGAATCATTTTGATAAATTCACGTTTCGTCTAGATACACAAATCTGATATCTTAGTCTATACCTTGCAACTGCAGAAGTTTCCTCAAAAATTTAATTTTGCTACAACGATTTGTTTAGTTTCATATAAAATTTTGTGTCCATTGACGTGTTTATGTTTTTAACCCACTGATTTCAAAATTCTAAAGACTGTTCGACCCCCATCAAAATCGAAAACTGTTTTACCGTAATGATAAAATTTTCATTCTTCGAATTAAATTACCAAATTAGCCGTTGTAGATCTTTCCGAAAGGTGAAATCTCAAAAGTCAGATTTTTTGCGTTTACGACAATATGTCGACTTTAAATTTCGAGGTCTTGCCGTTAAAACGTCTCGAATAATTTTACTGTGAATCTTAAAAATCAAATATACACTTAATAGGCACACGAAAAAGTTATATAAGTTCAGGTGTACTTGAAATATATCGGACACCATTACGAGAAGTTCGCTCGTTGCACCATTTTTAAGGTACTTATAGCACCCTAAAATTTGCAAGTTTTTGTACTCTTTGCGATGACTTTGGAATTTTCTCAACAAATTATGATTAATTCAATATGAGACTCGATCATAATATGCGCAGCTTAAAGTAGTCCACACAGTACGATGACAGGACGGATTTAATTTGACTGTCACTATCAATTGGACATACCGATATATGATATATGAATGTAGAGCAAAATACGGTAAATTATATTACGCACGTTATATGTTTATTACCTTTAATTCATTTATGTGTTTGTATACTTTTCAATATGGTATCTCTGATTTCGTTTTCGAATATTAATTTGTATTTAGTTTATATTATGTGTTTTTGTGATTTATCTGGTACGTCTTGACATACTATTCATTCACTAGTGCTTGGATATTTCAAATCTTATTTTTTTATATTTCAGTTTATCTTACTTTTGATATGTCTCGAGTATAACTGGCTTCAAACATAATTAAGTACTGTAAAATTTTAGGAATTTGTGTAATTATTTGTGAATCTATTTACATTATTTGAGTATATTTAGGTATATTGTAGCACTCCCTCTTCCAATAATTAAACCTCAGTGTATATGTCAATATCTTCTCCTTAGTGTATATAACGACGAATAACCGTGTATATATTTTTATCAACTGTAATGGGTATTTAGCCACACAAGTTTTTGTTCTATGCGCAAGCCAAAGCTGAGTTCATTTCCGTTTCGCCGTATTTTAAGTTGACTTGCCTTCATAAGGTATGCGACTGCCTTTAATTACATTTTTTTATTAAATTATTATATCTAATAGGGAAACTCCCTCCCCTTGCATTAAGGAAATTTTCTACCGTTTGTAATTGGAGATATATGGTTCCATTTTCATCTTTAAGGAAGCGAGGTGAACGAAATCATGCATATATTACGTTGGGTGACGCAATATGTTATCTTGTATAAAAGCTTGAATAAGAAATACCTTTTGTTTTTGTGTTATTGGATATAGAAACAAACATAGCTAGTAGCTGCAACATACCTGTGCTGGTAGGCCTGGGCCAAACATACATTACGATTAGGTTATCTAACTTGACGTTATGCCGTATCGTATCGCCAAGAAATGAAGTTCTCGAGAGCAATTCGTTTCGATATAGTGTATTAACTTTTTGTTGAGTATAACAGGTAAGTACGTATCAATTTAGTGCAAATTACGTTTTTATTAAGTGAATTGAATTAGGAACATTGTACAGGTAGTGTAATATTGTTTCGGACCTTTAACACTGTTGTGATGAAAAGAAAACAGCTGACTTGTTAAAGTTTTCTAAGATAAAATCATTTTAGTGCATAACCTTGCTTCAGTTGTATTTTGTTAACATAAGTCAAAATATACTTTGTTATTACATTGAAGTTATACAGTACCAACCATCTTTCATTTTGAAATAATTCTACTTAAAGATAGGTTATATTTTATGTATTGAATAAGAATTAATTTACCATCGTAAAGCTTTGCGAAAAGCTAAGTACTGCTTTACTTGCGTTTATGCTGAAATTAATCAGAAGGTATTTTGGTTTATTAAATGTACAAATAAGTTATTGAGACTAAATGTGGTATTAAAGTACAACTTTCTCAGCTTTATTGTAATTTAATTATTTAACCTAAATTGAATGGTGCCTGACAATATGCATATCTGGTTTATATCTATGGATGTATCTTTGCCTCCCTCACCACATGATAAAGAAAGGAGTACTCAATCTACAGTAAGTTTCTTAAGTAATGGACTGAGTCACGTCGTGGTGCAAACTTCCCCTTTTTACCTTCCACTATATGTAGAAATGTAGGTATGGTAGGTTATGCAATCGAATTTTTTCCCCTATAGTTAAATCGACTTATTAGCTCATTTTACATTTGACAAAGCTTCGGTCATGATCTCCGTGCGCGCGCGTGTGTGCGTGTGCGTGTCACCGGGTGTGAAAATTTTAAGTAACGCATGTGAGATAATTTCTTTCCTTCCCGTTCTTTTCGAATTTCGGTGTTAAAAATTAATATATTTAAAAGGTTCTGTCTCCAGGTGTTAATGTGTTGAGGATGAAATTATTTAAACGTTTTTCAATGGTTAAGATATTTAGAATAAGGTATTTATAAAATTAAAAAAGAGTAACCTTAGGGTGCGTTTAGTTAAAGTGGAGTGTAATTCTCTTTTTAAGGTCTACCGAATCGTTTTGATTAAATTGCCGTTTGTAACGTCTGTAGAATTTGGTTGGTCAACTATATTCCGTTGTAAAATAAACCGTGGGCTTAGCAGTTTTGGTATTAGTGTGTTTTCGTCGTGAGAAACGTTTATGATGTGTTATTTAGATTTGAATAACTACTAGGTGACGCTCACGAAGGTGACCTTATTTTGAGAGGCTAGGGAAGATTGGTTTTTTTATGTCAGTCTTGGTTTATATGTAGGGATGTGAAGGTTTTCGTTATACTTAGCGGCCCGGCTGCGTACTCGGAGTGTGTGTTGAGGAGGATGGAACCTTTTTACGCCTGTACCGTGGTGAAAGAGATTTTGTTGGTGAAGATTCCCTATTAGGCCTTCAAGAGGGATTGCATTAGGCTCACTCGTCTCGGTAAAATAATATATTATCGGGTATCGCTGTCAATAGTGACATTCTTGTGTTTTAAGAAGACTGATTAGGTGTTTACTGTGAGTGTCAATCTTATTTCTTTTGGGTGAACATCCCCTTTCTGGTGGATTATTTGTAAAGGTTTCGTTATAATATGTTAGCATTGGGTACACAGTTGGCTCATAATAAAGGAACAAATTTACTGTATATAGTGACGCTCTAATTTTGAAGTAAATAGACTGAAGTATCTGTAAATAAAGTTGTATTTTTGTATATATTAACGTCAACCAGATGAAGAAGTGATCGTAGCGCATGATTTGCCGTTAATGAAGTTTGTGTAAAGATAACTTAAAGGGCTCATTGGTTTACGTCGACTAAATATCAGAAGGTCCATTGCAGTACTGTTGTGGAAACGAAATGGAAGCTCGATTGATTATATTGGTGCTTTGTGAAGGTAACTACATATTTTTCCGAATTTACATTGGTTGGTGACGTTAATAAAATGTTTGTTTGGGCTTATTGAGATTTTGTTTAAGTTTATTTAAGTAACGTCTAGATTCAGTGTAAAAACCGTATTCATTCGTAAATTAATTATTTCATATGGTGTTTATTTGTATTTTATTTTGATATCACTAGCTAAAATTACGCATTACCATTTGTTAAATCTACGTGTTCAACGAAATTAATATTGTAACGTTTTATCTTTGGGGTAATTTAAAGATTTAAGATATATAAAGTAAGTAAATTTGGGGTCATCTGAGGTTGCAAGACCCAATATAAATCAGTTACTGATTGTTTATCTTAATTCTTATCATATTTCAATATACATAAGTATTTGTAAATTGAGTATTATTTGAAAATGTAAACCTTCACGATTATCACACATAATAAAATACTTATCTTTTTTTGGGTTTTTTAAATGGTGTATTACACAACCTAAACGTTGTAATTTTTCAACTTTGACAAAATTGTTTACAACATCTTCAACAATTTTTAACAAATATTACTACTGACGATGATAACTGTAAGTGTTATCGAAACGTTTAGATTGTATAATTTAAAATACACCATTAAAAAAAACCCAAAAAAGATAAGTATTATATTATGAGTATTATTTTCTTAAGTGTACGTATTTTGCAATCTGAATCTTTTCTTACAGCGTTAGCATTACTACGTTTACTCAAAAATTAAATGTTTTGGATTGCATTCAGTTATTGTGTGATTTACTGGTTTTACAGAAATTGTAGATTTACATGACTTTACGATGACAAGTTTTTAGTTGCTTTACTATTGAATTTAAGCCTTAACGTAATACTATAAGAGTTAATTGGTCATTTTAATCTGGACATAATTATGAAGTGAATAGATCGCTGACTGAACAGCAGGCTTATGCACGCCAGCCTTCATTATTTTGGTAAGTATTTATTAGTAGTTATTTAAAAACTATCGATTGTGGACACCGTTGTACCTGGATTTGCCAATTTGTTTTATTTGTTGCGGTATGCGGTATGGCCGAGTTCGGAATCACACCCTCGATATTGATATTTATTTAATTTTAGGACTTTATAGATATATGATCGCGTTTGTTTATTTTGTTGAGACGTATTTTCATTTTAAATTTAATAATAAGTTATTGTATTGATCAGTTGTGTTTGGTTATTTGAGCCAATAATTTTGACCTGGAAGTTTGTCGAAAGGTGTAATGAGTTTTGAGTTTTATTATCGCAATTTTGAGGCTTTTATATGAAGCTTAAGATTTTATTGACGTTTAGGTGAACTTTGTGTAGAATTTTTGGGGTAGAATTTTAGGTAGAGGTGAATGAGTGAACATTAGGTTTCCTGTTAGACCATTATTAAGATCTAGTTCACGATTTTTTCCCGTTATACGTGCATCTAACAGGTGCCGCCTTTGTGACATTTTTCTCGATTTTGGAGTTGTCCAGAGTGCCCTTTTGTAGAGCTAAGCCTATCACACTGAGGTATGCAGTTGCCCGCACATTACCTTTACGGGTTGATGCTCTAGTGAGTATTTAGCCCATAATAGCCTGTGCGTGTGTGTTGGCGTGTGCGTGTGTGTAAAGCTTTAGATGTTATCGTTTCTTGTGTAAATAGTATTAGGAATAACAATTGCACGACTAATGTTGACATTTAACCTAATAAATGTTTGGTGATTCTCATTCATTGTCGTAACAACTAGGAGAAGCTTTTAAATTGCCCGTAAAATCCGATTTCTCACGTTTCGCGGTGTAGCAGGAATGGTCACTTCGTGGACGCTTCCACTAATAGAAATATTGTATAAAGGCTGGGTGTCTACTGCGTGGACGCAGGAATGCTCCTTAACTATTAGAGATATTAAAACCAATTTAGTGTGGTAATACACGATCATTGGACCTACGTTCTAAAAATATTTACGCAAATACAGGGCGATTGGCAAACCTGCGTTTTTTAATGGAACGCCCTGTATATTTTTGCATTTTTTGATTCACTGTTATATAGAATAACAGCATATAAATGTATCTGTATCACTAACCGTTCTGCAGATATCGTCACTTTAGTACGAAAATAGAGTTAACTTTGGAATGACGATGCGAGCGTTGTCATCATGATTTTGTAAATCTGTTTATTCCACCGACTATTAATAATAGTCTACTAACAAACCAACTCCGAAATTTTTCGAAGACATGTAAAACTATACAGAATGGTTAACACGCGAAATGTAATTTTTTAAAATTTTTTCACATTTCGATTTTTGTGAAAAGTAGATACTAATTGATAATAGGTTTCATAGCCATAAAACGGGCCCTTGTTGAGATATTGACGCTTTTACGTAAACGTCTTATAAAATACAAATTTACTGTGACAACAGAATTCAACAAAACAAATCAGGTAGGCTAGCCGGTCGTAATAAAGAAGAACAATTGCATCTACTGTTTTGACGTTTGTATAATCATTAACATATTGTTCCATTAGTGTGTGTGTTTTTGGATTGTCGTTTTGTCAATTTTTGTATAAAATGAAAGTTTCCAAAGAAGAGATGGTCGATGTGATCTTTATTTACGGCGAAGCTGAAAGAAATGCTTTGCTTTGGTTTGTACTGTGAACGATACCCAGAAAGAAGACAGCCGCAGGAAGAATCGTTTATGAATGTAGCTGAGAGATTTATAAATTCTGGAAGTGTGTGTTATCTCAAGCGCACAAAAACAAGCCCAAATGAAGAAATTGAGTTTCAATTTGTGGCATCTCTTATAGAAAATCCGAAAACTACTACCAGAGATCTAAGTGCACACCTAGACCTAAATAGAAATACAGTTCGCAGCGTTATTAAAAAAACAAATTGCATCCTTATCATATCGAGCAACATTAAACTTTAAGTGAAATAGATTTTCAAAAACGTGAATGTTTCTGCCAATGGGTAACTGCTAAAGTCAATGAGGAACCCAATTTTGTTAATAACATTCTATTTACGGATGAGGCAACTTTTCACAACAATGGCAATATTAATACAAATAACTATAAGCACTATTCAGATACTAATCCACACATCTTAAGAGTTTTTGATCACCAGCATCGATGGTCAGTTAATGTGTGGGGTGGTATAATCAATTTTAATGTGGTTGGTCCTTTTTTCATTTATGGGAGTCTTACTGGAGAAAGATATTTACAGTTTGGAAAATATCGATGTAGATAATATTCATACGATGCGGTTTCAACTGGATGGCGCCCCTCCATACTATGCAATCAACGTTAGGTAATATCTCGATAAATATTATCCGATAGGGTGGATATGACGAGGTGGTGTGCAAAACTGGCCAACCAAATCATCGGATCTTACGCCCCTAGATTCCTTCCTTTGGGGCTACGTTAAAGAAAAAGTTTACCAACATCCTCCCACCACAAGCAAGGATATGAAAAACAGAATTAGAGCTGCGTTTCAATACATTTCGCCTCTAATGTTGTTGCGAGTGAATCTTTCGTTTACCGAGCGAATTGCAAAGTATTTAGCTAGGCGTGGTCAGCATTTTGAACATTTAATTTGAATTTATGGTTTTATTCGTTTATGTTTACTTGTTCAACTTATTTCTAGGTGTAGAGAATTATTTTATTGTTTAGCTATTAATTTAGCTTTCCTATCAGTCAAAGAATTTATTTGCCTTAGTATTTTCTTATTTGCTCTGGATTTTGATTTATTTGTTCTTCTGTATGTCAATATTTTCAATAAAGCGTCAATATCTAAAGAAGAGTCCGTCTCTCAATTAGTATCTACTTTTCAGGGGGAATCGAAATGTGAAAAAATATACAGGGTGTTAAATTTGAAAAAATTGAGAAAAATTATAGTCGGTGGTTTAAACAGATTTACAAAATCGTGGTGACTACGCTCGCATCGTAGTTCCAAAGTTAACTCTATTTTGGTACTAAAATGACGATATCTGCAGAGCGGTTGGTTTTACAGATACAAATTTCTATACTTTTATTCTAAATGTAACTGTCAATCCAAAAATACAAAAATATACAGGGTGTTCCATTAAAAAGCACAGGTTTGGGTTGGCATATTTTTGTCAATCACCCTGTAGATAGATACCTAAATATTTTTAGAATGTAGACCCAATGATGATGTATTAACACACCAAAATTGGTTTTGATATCTGTAATAGTTAAGGAGAAATTCATCGTCCACTAAGTAGACACCCACACTGTATGTACAGGTTGTCCCATTTTCGTATGTTTTACGGGGTATCTCGCTTATTTTTTAGGTTAGGACCTTTCGGTTTTCGCGAAACCGTGCTACTTTTTAATGAAACCAAAGATGTACTAATCAGATTTGCCATAGCCATATTAGTTTTTGTGCTACAGGGTGATTTTGGACAAATTGCATTTTCAGTCATTCCCTGTAACTGTTATTGTCAGACATATTAAAAATGTAATAACTGATATTTGTAGATTTTTTACGTAGGATCCAGTGGCGTACTCAGATTTTCTTTAGAGGTCACAGTTTTTGAGATATTGACATAACCTACTTTTTTTTATAGGACACTATATATTTTTTAAAATCTTTTTCCCCTTGCCAAGAGCTTTTCAAAAATATAGTATAGTCTATATTTATTTTTGTAAATAACGTGACAAAAGAATTTTTTTCTATAATTTACATTGATAAAAAACAAAATAATTAATTAATCACAAATATTGTTCAAATTGCAGACCATTATGTCTCCTACAAGTTTCACGAAGTTAAAGTTAAATTGTTTTAATAGCATTTTCCAAAATAAATGATTGTCTTCGTAATTCTGCAAGAGCATTTTCCGTTGCAATTTTTAATTGTTGCATGTTGGCATATTGCCTTGAATAAATTTTATCCTTTAAATACCTCCACAAAACCAAAACCGAGAGATCTGGTGATCGTGGTGGCCATCGAACAGGTCCATTTGTTCCAATCCATCTCCTGGGAAAACGTTCATTTAGCCAGTTTTGTATTATTCTAGCATTGTGGGCTGGAGCCCCATCCTGCTGGAAGAATATACCGTTCAGTTGAGCCAGTGAAAAATCTTCTGAAATGTTCATGGTTTTTTCTTGTAGAATTTGTAAGTTTAGGTTTTCTTCATAAATCTTGTAAACTATTTTTCGGTTAAAAATAATGCAGGAGACATTAAATCCGAACTTGCTTTGACGCTCTCTAGGAAAAATCGCGTGGGTGTTTTCTTGACTCCAAAACCGCGAGTTGTGTCTATTAAGAATTCCCGAACTTGTGAAATGTGCCTCGTCTGACCAAATTATTTTTTTTTCAAAATTATTGTCCTTAGTTTTCATATTTATAAACCAATTGCAGAACTCTAATCTACGTTCCGGATCACCAGGGTGCAGGCGATGAACAAGTTTATACTTGTAGGGTTTGAATTTATGTTTTTTTAAAACCCTTTGCACTTTTGTTTTAGATACACCGGTCTCAGTATCTATTTTCCTGCA
Source organism: Vesta saturnalis (assembly GCA_036346205.1). Classification (NCBI taxonomy): domain Eukaryota; kingdom Metazoa; phylum Arthropoda; class Insecta; order Coleoptera; family Lampyridae; genus Vesta; species Vesta saturnalis. The sequence goes on along the minus strand of JARFJB010002383.1, from coordinate 37,529 downwards.
CGAGGTTTCAGGAGTGGCTTGAACAACTGCTAAAATGTTGATCTCTGATTCCTCGTTCTCTTTGTTGCAAACTCGGGGTCGAGATTTGTCAAAACATCCATGTTGGCAAAGATTAAATTTTAATTTTTGAAATATTCTGCTGTCGGGTTGTCTTCTTTCACGATATCTATATGACAAAATAGGTATATAAAATGAATACAAATTCTAAGGTACAGATTAACTGACCTGTTTAGATAGAGTTCTAAGACCTGGTATGCGTTTTCATTAGATAATATAAAGCAGGTATTCATATCATATTTCTCAAAATTTTCAAATTTTTGGTTTCGAGCCATATTAAAAAATAATTAAACAAAAAAAAACAACAACAAGAACAAGAACGATAACAATAAACAAAAACGACGAATAATGATAAATATCAGCAATAAATTTGGGAAAATGTAACCAGGAATAATTTGAAAGAAGCAGAAACTTCAAAAATCAAATACTTAAGTAATGGCAGAACGTTAGCTATTTTGTTTTTTGCGTTACCATAGTTACCCACGGCTATCCACTATTATCAATGTAAATTATAAAACCATTTTGTCACGTTATTTATAAAAATAAATATAGACTATGCTTATATTTTTGAAAAGATCTTAGCAAGGGAAAAAAGATTTTAAAAAAATATATAGGGTGTCCCATAAAAAAAAGTAGGTTATGTCAATATCTCAAAAACTGTGACCTCTAAAGAAAATCTGAGCACGCCACTGGATTCTACGTAAAAAAATCTACAAATATCAGTTTTATATGTCGGACAATAACAGAGTTACAGGGCATGGCTGAAAATGCAATTTTTCCAAAATCACCCAGTAGCACACAAACTAAGATGGCTATGGCAAATTTGATTAGTGCATCTTTAGTTTCATTAAAAAATAGCAGGTGTTGCGAAAACCGCAAGGTTCTAACCTAAAAAATAAGCGAGATACCCCGTAAAACATACGAAAATGGGACAACCTGTACACTTCGTTCATGTATAAGAACTTAAGTAACGACAGCTTATTCTCTAATTTTCTATAGTTAGTAAATCACTGGGAGCGTGGCTTTAATTCTTTGTAAGCTACAGTTACGGCACTGAATGGACTACATTGAAATTGAGCCCATGTTCGTCATTACGTAACAAGATTTCATACCTATAGTTACACGTTTGGTAAGTTTGTTTCCACGAAGTGAATAGAAAAACTATTATGTTTAATGTTTTTAGAGCTGTGTGGTTATTGAAAATAGAGATGTGCATTTGTGAAAATTAGTTATAAAGATAGTTATAAAAATAAAATTATATTAATATACATTTAATTATATTTAACACAAGCATTGTTTCATTTCCGGAGGTATAAACTAGTATGTACCTATTAAAATTCTATACCTTTAACTTTGCACACCGTAATTAAACATGCAATAAAACAGACAAAGACCTGCTGTCAGGCCAGCATAAAAGTGTCCAAAACTTTAACATTGCCAACAGCTTAATTTGCTCCTGCTTGCAGATTTCCAGTGTGTTCTAAGGTAGTGAAAAGTTGAATGTGCTTTATAATCAATGAGAAGTCTTATGCACATATTGGATAAAAGCAGATTTTAGGTGTATATACATACAATGCATATATATGGAATTTACCCTGCTAATTCTACAATTCATCTTTCGATGAATTTAATATCATTTTATGAAGATTAAGCGAAACAAAAACGGTTACAGATAAAGCAGGTTTGTACGTATGCTCTAAATTCACATTATCGTTGAGCAATTCAGTACTAAATCATTACTTACCTAAAAAGGAATTGGTGCGGTATAGATGAAATAGGTAGATTACTCCATATACATCGATTCTGTTTTTTGGAATAAAAAATAAAGCGGTATTGGAGTCAATCCATTGCTTAATATAACTGCAATTCCAACAGCAACGTGTAATAAAGTACATTATTACTCATGCCATTAACTCGTTTTTAAGTCAACTTGTTAATTGATTAACGGGGATTTCTCTATATTTAGAGCTAAATATTCAAATTCTGAGTTAACAAAGCCTTTCAAAACTAAATATATAAACAATACGGCATTATTCAAATCTGAAATAGTTACGCAAACCAAACTGTCGAATTGAATGCATACAGAACTCACAACACATTTACTTGAACTAGATTAATTGTTTGGGTACCAGATTCCGACTCTGAAAATTTATTACAGATTCAGATTAACCAAAACAAATTTATCTTCGAGTCTGAAGTGGCATGTCAAACTGCTTGTATAGGAAATATTAGTTCGGATTCTATTGCATTTTGGTATCTACAACGCAAATGCAATCGCTAATGAATTGTTAGCAAAGTGAGTCATATTTTATGTGAAATTAACTTTAATGCTTGTAAAATGTGTTTTCGTACAAATTGGACAATAGTACATGGTTTATAAGGCATGCCATTGCAAATGTATTGCGGCAGCATTAAAAGCTTTCTAGATTAGATAAGGATTCGGGAACAAGAGCGCACTACTAATGCTGTACCAGTTTAGTTAGTAAAGATGTAATTACGAGTAATTTGTCCCCCTATTCCTTCAAATTTGGATAATTTTACATCTATACTAAAATTATATCACATGCTAGAGGTGCATATCAACCACAGTAAACAGTAAAATTTGGTTTACGATCCTACTTAATCGTTTTAAAATGTCGTTCTCATAAATGCAATGCTTTATCTAAACAGAGATACATGGGAAATACAGGCTCAGAATAAAACCATTGTAACGATTGTTTCATTTTTAATATATTGATGTTACATGCAAAATTTATCTTCTTGCATTTTCTGTTCTGTTTGAACGAGTAATGTAAAGCAAATAATTGTAAGTATTACGATTGTAGACTTGGTGGCGTTCACCAAACACTTCAGAATTTAGGAGACATGAAGCACTATGTTTGTTTAGTGTTAATTTAACTATTATCAAATTTACCGATTTGGCTACTTTAGAATTGTTTTCTTAACAAGCAAATTTATTTCACTCCTTTGTTAGTTTCAATGTTAAGAAGAGCTCTTTGCCCTTATTCACTTATTGAATTGGTGTGCCTATTTAATTAATGTAGTATAGTACTTATTTAATACAAGCCATCTTGTTTGTTCCAAAATTCTGAAATTATGACACTTAAATGTTTTCTATAAGTTTTTGTGAAAAATATGTTTTGTGTATAACAAACAGTTCATTTACTACGAGTTATATAATAATATTAATTTTCCTTTTCTGTATTGTTTTATCTAGTACTAATGGTGAAACAGTATCAATGAACCTCCTTTTAGTTAGACCATTCTTACTAGCAAACGTATAATAATGCGTAAAAAATAAAACGGGGAAGCATTCATTTATATGCATAAACAAATGTGAACAAATTAACAGCTTGCAATTATTTAGCTTAAAGCTTCTGTTCATAATATAAGAAATATGCACCATTTCACTTTCATTATATACAATTTATTACTTTTCGTGAAAATATCTTAAAAAACTTTCTTAAACTTTTAATTTTGTTTGGTAAATTATGATTAGGTTATTTTTTATAACGTTCTGCCTCACTGTAGCATTTACTCTTGTTAAACATTTAATATACACTGTGTCCACATTTCGATGCTCACTGCTCAGCATTGGTATCGCGGTTATTAGAAAAGATAGGGCAGCGATTAAATGGGGAATGTTTTGCAGAATTCGGTGCTCACAACAAATCTCATTTCAACTTTGTTCAATTTTAAAATATTTTGAAGAGACCAAATTTATCAATTTCAATTTTCCTAAATAACTCTAACCGACCGCTATTAAACATTTACATTATTCAGACACTTTTTTAAGATAAATTTTTCGGTGTGAACAGAAACCATCGATTCTCAATTGTTTCCAGGTTATTAGCGCTACCTTCTGTTTTTCTTATGGTGGCCATATTGGTTTTATGGTTAGTTAGGTAGTCTTTATAAAGAGCTTTTCAACGATGTATAACATGCCTAAAAAATCTTTATTTGTAGAGGAGATATTAACAAAAAATTAATCTCTAATATGAAATTAGTAGGCTTTGAAATTAAACACCGATGAGAAATAAAGGCGAAAGAATACGGTAAGTAATACTGTAAAATAAATAATAATAAAATTAAAACGAAAAGATACTGACGTTTAACTTTTCCCAATCAAATTAGTAATCCATGGAATCAAAAGTTAGTGTGAAACAAAATTATAAGCTGTCAAAGTACAATTAGTGCTACATACATTAGTTAAGTAAAACCTTGGGTACTCGTAATTATTAGTAAGTAACTATTATTGAGTATTAAGATTAACAAGTATTGATAATGACACATAAATATTCAAAGAAGATTTCAAGTTCGCTTTGGTTTTAATGCCTGTTACGGTTTAAACGGTCCTTTCGTCTTTGATTACAGTTTAACAGGTAACAGATATTTGGAGCTACTAACAAATAAGGTAATGCCTTCTTTGAAAAACATTATTAATCCTGACGACATGCATAGCATCTGGTTCCAGCAGGATGTGTGCCCGGCCCATAACACTCGTGACGTGCAACATTTGTTGAGAGAAAACTTTAATGAAAAAGTGATTTCAAATAATGGGCTAGTGCAATGGCCTGCGAGATCACACGACCTTACCCCCCTCGACTATTATTTATGGTGTACCACTAAAAATGAAACATTTAATTATGAATCGCCAGAAACTAGGGACATTTTAGAACAAAGAGTATTGGATGTGCTAAGGTCATTCAACGAAAATACACTTCGTAGAGTTTGTACTCTATTAGAATAAGGTGTCTTAATTGTGAATGATCGTCATATTGAACAGTTTTTTAAGTCACTGAGCTTTTAGTATTATTTCTTTACTTTTTACTTTGATGACTTTTCTTACCTTTTCGTTATTTTACAGTATTACGTATCCTTTTCGCTTTCATATCTCCCCTACAAATAAAGATTTTCTAGGCATGTCAATCATCATTGAAAAACTCTTTTTAAAGACTACCTAACTAAACAAGAATCCAGTATGGCCACCATAAGTAAAACAAAAAAGATAGCGATAATAACTTGGAAACAATTGAAAATGGTGGTTTCTATTTACATCGAAAAATTTATCTTAAAAGAGTGCCTGGATAATGTAAAGGTTTAATAGCGAGTAAAAATTATTACAGAACAAAACTAAACAAGGAAGAGTGAATTACTGGTATGGACTCAACGCTTATAATAAAATTAAATGCAGTAAGTATTTTTATAATGAAAAGAGAAAAAAAATTGTTTAATTGTTTCAACAGCATTACAGACAGTATGAATTCATATCTGTTAAGGAAGATATTTTGTTCAGATTAATACACATCGTAGCTAAACAGATTAAATAAAAAGCTTAAAATGACCAACAATGCTATCTGCATAAAAAAAATATTCCCATCATTATTCGTGAAATTATCGGATAAGCGAGTGGTGTCTTTTTTGCTGTTAATAAAAGAACAAAAGTAATTGGGGTCGAAACTAATCTTATTTTCCATCCCTTTACAGCAAAGTACCATCAAATTACCTGTGTTGATCACATGGGAGTAATCTGTAATCATAAGCCCCTATTACACACTGCAACTTTGTTTCGGAAACTCAGTTGCGTAAAACTGAAATCAAATTATATCGCGATTTCCTGGCATGAAAGAATTTGCTATCGAGTTCCACTCACATCTCAGCCAGTTCCTGAGAATACATGTCTAACATAGTTATCACGCCGAGTACGAGGAGTGCGGAAGTACCATTACTTACGTCAGTGATTAAAAAAAGAAACGAAGGAGAAAATAATAGTAACAATCAAATCTTCTGTGTTGACTTTCTTTTCAAATAATTTATTTACATCTTCATTCAAGTCAGTAATGTCATGTTTCTATAGACAGGTTGAATTTCGTTTTCGTTTTTGTTTCTGGCGTTAATGATCCGAGTGAATAAAATACTTAATAAAAACACGCACGCACACTCCCAAACACACATACACACATCCCAAACACACACACACACACACACACACACACACCACACACACCACAACTCAACTCACGCTCACACACACACCACACTCACACTACAACACTCCACACTCACACACTCACAAACACACTCACACACTCACACACATCACACACTCACCACATCACACACTCACACACACACACACACACTCACACTCACACACACATCACACACTCACACTCAACACTCACACACTCACACCTCACAACTCACACACTCACACACTCACACTCACACACTCCACACACTCACACACTCACATCACACCACTCACACTCACATCACACACTCCACACTCACACATCACAACTCACACACACTCACACACTCACACACTCACACACTCACCTCACACACTCACACCTCACACACTCACACACCCTCACACACTCACACACTCACACCTCACACCACACTCACACTCACACACTCACACACTCACACACTCACACACTCACACACTCACCCCCTCACACACTCACACCCTCACACTCTCACACTCACACACTCACACACACACACACCACACTCACACACTCACACACTCACACTCACACACTCACACACTCACACACTCACACACTCACACACCCATCACACACTCACACACTCACACACTCACACACTCACACACTCACATCACACTCAACATCTCACCTCACACACTCACACACACTACACACTCACTACACTCACACACTCACACACACACACTCACACACTCACACCACATCACACACTCACACACTCACTCACTCACACACTCACACACTACACTCACACACTCACACATACACACACTCACACACTCACACACCCACACACTCACACACTCACACACACTCACACCTCACACATCACACACTCACAATCACACACACATCACACACACTCAACCTCACACACTCACACTCACTCACACACATCACACACTCAATCACACTCACACACTCACACACTCACACACTCACACACTCACACACTCACACACTCACATACTCACACATTAACATATGTTGTGTAAATCTGCATCTAGCTTTAGTAGGAAACAGTTATTAGTCTACTGTAATGTTTGCTCCTGTAACATAGCAAGCTTTATAGTTACTAATACATTTATCCCATATTTCGGACGCCAAAGCAAACTTAACACTAACTAAACGTTCTTTTCGAGTTGATCCGATATCAAATCTTAAAAAATCTTATGATTTCTCCAAATCGATTGCATGGCATGGTCTCACGAAGAAAATGCGATCCCCAAGTAACAGACCATAAACTGTCAAGTTGTAATGTTCTTGGGCCGTAAGCACCACAACCTAGCAATATTGCAAGCAAAACGTCTAGTTCTTGAAGAGACAATGACCAGTTTGTATCATCTCCTAGTTGTCGTTTATTTTCAATTTCAGTACATTTCTGAATGTGTTTTAGCATTGTGTTATCTATAAACAATCAAATGCACTTAGCACAGAGTTAGCAAACACATTTCTTTTTGCATAAGGAGTTGGTCCAGGAGTATTTCGCATATACGGTCAGCATAAGGTCCACGTGATTCCACAACTTCCCATATATTATTAGATTCGGATATTTGTTTACTCCTCATAGGTAAATGCATGTAATTTTTTCGTTTAAGAGGGTGTTCGATGCCATCACTAATTTGATTAGAATTACAAGGATCAGAAGTGACATTATTTACGCTAACATCAGATTCTTCACTTGTCATCAACAGGAACAGCTTCATCACTTTCACCATCTTCGTAGTGGTTATTTGATTTTTCGGATTCGTATTCAGATAAGTCTTCCAACTCCGTAACATAATCTAAAGCCTGCTGTCGTGTAAAACCGCGAGACAACCACATTTTTTTTACTACCAAATTAACTCCGTAATAAGTACAGAAGTATCGCACAAGAACGTTCACTTGCAACTAATTTGAAATCTCAAGGTATTTGAATATATAGATCTTTAGAGAAACAAGTTATAACTTGCATTTTTCATATCTCGGACGCGTAGGTAAAAAGTTGTAATTATTTTTGTTAGGTATACAATCTCGAAACTGATTATGAATATATGAACGGTCAAAATGACAGTTCCGGCAGTTATACAAATACTACAAAAAAAACTCTGAAACGGCTTAATTTTCTTAGTATATTTTTTTATATCCTAAAAGTACATAAAAATCTAGAAAAAGTCATAATACCTCAACACTGTAACTCCAAGCACAACGGAGAAACATTTAAAAAAGGCATGCTGTCAAATTGACCGCCGCGGCAGTTCTACTGTTAAAGATAAATATGGGCAGCCATTACACACGAATTCGGAAAGCTGAAAGAGAAGAATAGCACACACGTTATGTGTACCCCTGACTCTATCAACAACGAGATAAAAGATAAAGTAAGATGATGGAAGAATTGTGCTAACGGCAACAACAATGACATTAAAGTTTTTTTTTGCATTTTTATTTTCTGTACTTGTATATACAATCTAAACGTTTCGATAACACTTGCAGTAGTAATACTATCTTCAAAATTTTTAAAGATGATGAAAACTGTAAATATTATCGAAATCGAATAAATATACAAATACACCTTATAAAAACCCAAAAAAGGTAAGTATTTTAGTATGTGTAATAATGTCTTGACTCCTGAATCTTGGCTTTTGAAACGATTCTGTGTGAGAGCCGGCATAATTACGATGATCTCTTTATGGCTTAAACGGGGTCGGTTTTGTGAATTTTTTGTATAACCTGACTGGAAGATGACCGAGTAACCTAGTTTGGATCATTTCTTAGATTACAGTTTTTCTTCCCGGATACAACTCTAAATCCGTAATATCTGTGGTAATAAACCTGCGTTCAAAATTAGGTCACTCTTTTTGAAAACAGTGCAGACGTTCTTGTTGAACGCTTACTCGTTTACTCCGGTTGTACATCTATCGGTTTGTCCGCCTGTCTATCCGTCGATATATCGTCTCGTTCCTCTGCCAGTTCGCCATCTCGTGTGACCATCTGTCCGTTTGTGATAATTCCTAGCGAATTGAATTCGCCCAGTGGCGAAGTTTTTCTTTACAGGTAATTTAAATTATGAAGGTATTCTAATGAACCATTAAGCTTTTATATGACGACCGATTTGCCTCAGTCTTTGCATATGCATCGTCCAATAATTCATTGTCCCATTTTGTCTTCAAAATTTGACCGCCATATTGAAAATTTTATTTATGTAAATTTTTCTAAAAAACAACCAAACGCATTGCTTCGATGGCCAAGAACAAAATTTTATGGTTTTACCATGTTGGTCATCGTTTAGGACCAGCAATCTAAAGTCTTTCTTCTCCAAGTTTTATAGTTTTAAAGTGTTGGTACTTCTACAGGACCTGTGGTATGAAAAATCCTTATTTATGCTACAATTTCTTGGAGAAAATAGTAAAGAGTACTACCTCAATAAAAGAGAATTTAATTTTATGGTTTTACGGTGTTGGTTATCATTTGGGGCCATTTGTGCAGAAATTTTATTTATACACTAATTTTGATGAAAAGGACGCCATATATATCGATGAGCAAGAATTAAGTTTTACGGTTCTACAGTATTGGTCATCATATTGAGCCACTCAGGTTAAGAGTATTTGCTTATGCAGCAATCTTACTGAGCAAAACAATTTTATGCCGTATTAAATAAGTTACGAAAGAGTTGCACTTGCTATGTACACGATTTTTAGTTGTTTATTATTTATAGACGTATCTTATTTGTAACAAACATAACATAACGTAACGTAACGTAACATAACGTAACGTAATGTAATAAGAGTTCCTAATAAACTCACCGGGGCGGAATTAAACGAATTTCGATCTGCAATTTTTCGAGAGGAAGAGGAAGAATACGTAGGGGGCTCGGATGATGATAGTGCTTCGGATGAAGATATTTGTGTCGGTAAGCATAATACGGACTCAAAACAATATGTAGAAGAATTTAGTGACGAAAGTGTTGGAGTGGACTTGACTGACAAACAAGTTCTTAGGGAACCGTGTTTCGTAGGGAAGGATAAAAGACAATTTGGCGCAGAAATCCGTAAGACATAAATTTGCAAAATATGCCCAAACAAATTTGATAGAAAATTTTTCCCGTCCTTTCTTGAATGAAGGCACGGCAACACCAAAAAGAGTGTTTCTACAGTTTATAATGATAGATATGGTGGATGAAATTTTAATACGCACAGACTTATTCAACAAAAACAAGATGTATTTAGCGCAGGTGAAGGTTCTAGAGAAACAACAAGGGAACAAATATTAGCTTTGCTTGGTTTACTTTATTTTATAACAATTAAAAATGAGAGTAACGCAGACTTTCACAAAATTTGGGATCCTGACGAGGGAAATGTGATATCTATAGCTTGCATGAGTTCCAAAAGATTTCTATTGTTGCTTCATTGTAATCGATTTGACATAATTACAAGACAAGAAAGGAAATTAACCGATAAACTTTGCCTAATTCGAATCCTTCTAGATAAATTTGTATCCAATTGTAAAATAGTTATGTACTGGGAGAGTTCATGACAATTGACGAGATGCTAATAACATTTCGGGGAAGATGTGGTGTTATTCAATACGTATCCAGTAAGCCAGCCAAATACGGACAAAAAGTGTTTGCCTTATGCGACTCAAAACAATTTATGTGAGCAATTTTGAGGTCTCTGTGGGATGGATCACGTAATATGTCAAATACACCTTCTGAAATTGTATCCCGGCTCGTAGATCTTTACAAGGGGAAAAATAAGAATCTTACATGTGACAACTGGTACAGCAGTTATCCACTGGCTAAAGTTTTCTGAATAAAAAGGTAACACTGAAATAAAACAAGAGAGAAATTCCGATAGAATTGCTGCCAAATAAGAATCTACCAGTACTTTCGTTAATCTTTGCTTACTAAAAAGACGTTACTTTAGTTTCCTTCTGCCAGAAAAAAAAAAAACCAGAACCGTGCTGCTAATATCTGTGATGCATGATGATGATGCGGTTGATTTAGATATTATCTTGTAAAATTCAACAAAAGGAGGAATCGATACATTAGATAAGAAAATTGTAAATTATACGGTTCAAAGAAGAACCAGGAGATGTCCTTTAGTTCTATTTTTTTCAGATAGTGAATATTGACGGCTTAAACTCTTATATAGTGTACAAATTCTTCTCAGGAAATGAGCTTGATCGAAGACTATTTCTCAAAATCTAGCTTTTTCCCTTAGTTACATACGCGAGCAAATATACCTAATTTACCTGTGGATATAAATGTTATCTAAACATATACAGAAATAATAATGAGGTACGTGATCAAGCCTCGACAAATGTTTATTATGTAGTTGGAAAAAAATAGAATGACAAAAATCCAATGCAGCTTTTGTGAAACCATGGCTTGCAAAGAACATTGTATGTCTGACCTGCAAAGAAAAGCAAAATCGTGACGAAGAAGAATATTTGTAAAAACTCTACTAAACTCAACAACTTTTAATTTTTTTTCGTTTTGTTTTTAATTGAAATTAGGATTTACTATATTTTGACCATGCTTTAGCGAATTAAAGGTGTAAGTAATTTTGAGAAAATTCAATAAAGTCACATCGGTGTACATTGTAGCGACTATTTATGAAAAATTTCGTGTACCGCCCATTTAAAGGTTAACAAAGAGATCAAATAATTAAATCAACACAGTTTGTCGACTATTTCATGTAAAATCTCAGAATAAAGTATTTGAAAGCAAACGTGCAGGTTGAAAATAAAGAAATACAATTTTAAGACTTATTCTGCTTAGTTGACCGCTGATTATGATAAATTAGGTATTGAAACTCGTTACGTGTTGTCAATTTTTGTGCGGTACGTGAGTGGGTTCTTATTGTTACTTATCCAAAATGAACATCATCAACGTAGAATGATCATAAATCAGAAAATTTTATGTAATGTTCACACAAGATGCATAAGCACGTCAAAAGTTCGTTTTAATAACATAGAATTACAGTTTCTTAACAAGGGTTTTAAGTAATACCCTTTTCCTATGTTCACTAACAAACTGAAAGAGATTTTAATCGTTGAAAGCCAAGCACATCTTACGAATGAATAAACACAATAATTGCAAAATTTGAAACTACGTATTTACTGAAATAACTTTCTTTGAAAAAGAACAATAATTACAACTGGAAATTTACAATTCCTTATCAGTAAAGAATAGAATTAACAAAAGCAATCTAATTTCTGTAAAATTGTATTTCGGTAAATCACTATACTTAGGCCAAACTGAAATATGTAACATGTTGTCTATTAAATCAGGATCATTATGTTTTACCGTCATACAAAGCACAAGATTTTCAAAAATAATTATTTTAAACATTAATTATATTAACGATTTACAAATGTATGGTAATTTGACAAATGATCGGTACGTGGGTAGTTGGGAGTATTCTGGTACTAATTTTAATTAAGTCATATACAGGGTAATTCGTAATATGTAGGAGTATGCACGTACATGTTTCATGTTGCGTGATGTGTGTGCGTATTAAGTGCTTTATAAATTTAAATAAAAAGTTTTTTAGGTAATTAATTCCTAACTCAAAGTAAGTAGAAGGTTGACAAGAAGTAAAAAACTAATCGAACGTGATCCAGATGCATTAGTATTGGAATATGAAAATATGATAATAAATTTAAACGAAATAATTGAAGGACAAAGTTTAGAAATATCTGCACTATTAAATAAAGTTAAAAATTTACAGTCACAATTGATACCAATCTAGAAGAAAGTTTGGCAATGGAAAAATCTTTTACGGATAAGGGTAATGCACAAGTGCAATTACTTAAAGTGAGTAAATCCGAGATTGCATCTTTAAATAAAATATTATCAAACATAAAAAACGGCGGTTCTAAGGTATCTTAAACAGAAGCAGTGATCAATGTAATGAAATCGACGTAAATAAATAGAGTTTCTACTCCAATTAAACAATTTAAGATAGCAACCACACAAACTAACTTCGACACCAAAGAGTATAAAACTACTGCAATGGACGAAACTAATTCAGAATCTCAATTGATGTACAGTTGCCACTTTCTCAATAGGAAAAAAAAGCCAGCTAACTCAAAACAACTATTATGATGCCACACGTAATAACAAATCATTTATGGATGAACTAAAAAATTCTAATGGAGAAATAATTCCGAACGAAAAATTCCGAAAGAAAAATTCCTAACAAGAAAGTTACTAAGGCAAACGGTTTCTTCACACGAACGGAAACGCACTTAGGTTTCTATTTTTATCCGACAGGCACAGTCGTGGTGCAATTGACGTATTGAGCCCATTATTAACCAGTTCCAACGTATTAAGTCTAGTTAAGCCAAATGCTACATTTGAATCGGTCGTTGAAGATGTTGTCAATATTTGTAAAGACTTTATGAAGAACGACTATGTTGCTATAATCGCATGAACTAATAATGCAGTAAAATGGTGTAAAATAAACACTAAAGCCACAATTATTTAATATTTTATTTGAAAAATAAAACAAACCTTATCCTAATGACTATTACTTCCTGCGCTGGTAGAATACAGTATAAGCTGTTTTATCCGGCACCGGATCATCCGGAAAGCTGTAATGTACGGAAAAATTTACCGGAAACGTGAAACTTAAAACTGCGGCTCCAGAATTTCGGGGCTTGTTTTCACATACGTCCCAGACACTGATTTGGTGGCAACCTACGCGGCCGTGGTGGCGGTGGTTAGTACGCTGCAAGGCTTCGAGGGAGAAGGTCGTGCATTAATTTCATCATTTTATTGTCCATAAAGAGCATGGAAGAAACAACTAAGAAGCTAACCATAAAACAACAACTTGGCATTTGACAAAGACTCGATCGTGGTGAAAATCGGAACGTCTTGATGAAAGAATACGGCATCGGATCTTCAACAATTTATGACATACGTAAACAAAACGACGAACTGCTGACGTTCCATTCTACCACAGATTCCACTAAAGCCATCGATAGACGACGTGTTTTAAGAAAACCAAAACTTGAGCGACTCGACACAATATTGTATGAATGGTTCACAATTAAACGGTCTGAAGGGCGCCTATCTCTGGGCCAATTATCGTTGAAAAGGCAAAAGAACTTCTTAAAAAATGGATCTAACAGAGGAGTGTACGTTTTTAGACGGACGGTTAGCTGGATTCAAGAACCGCCATGGTATCGGGAAGTTAGATATAACGGGTAAAAAAAAATATTCAGATTATGAAGCAGCAGAAGAATTTGTTCATAAGTTTGAAGAAGTATTAGAAGAACACGACCTAACAGCAGAACAAATATACAACGCTGATGAAACGAGTTTACTTTGGAGTTGTTTACCAAAGAGAACCCTCGAAAGTGGCGCTGAAAACGTAGCAGATGGATTCAAAATGAACAAAGATCCGCTTACAGTGCTGTGTGGTTCAAATGCTGCGGGCACTCATCGAGTGAAGTTGTTGATTGTACGAAAATTCCGCCAGCCACGTGCATTTAAAAACTTTTGGCATTTACCAGTTGAGTATTCGGTCCAATCGAATTCATGGATGGACACAACCATTTTTAAAAGCTGGTTTTTTCCACACATTTATTCCCTCAGTGAAAGAACATTTCCACAAGATCGGCATGGCTGAAAATAGCAAGTGTTTATTGTTGCTCGATAACTGCAATGCGCACCCCAATGAACTTGAATTACGGAAAGGGAATGCTTTCTTGTATTCCTTCCTCCGAACGATTACGGCTCTCATACAGCCTATCGGACCAAGGAGTAATTCAAAATATGAAATGCTACTAACAACTGGTTTCTTGCAAGAGCTTGTGAAATACGAAGGATCAACCAAAGAATTCCATAAATCGTACACAATTAAGGATGCTGTATTCAACATTGCCTGCGTATGGAAGACAGTGAAAGGCAAAACTTTACACCTGGCATGGAGGAAGCTGTGGCCATCTGTAATGCTAGCTGCAGATTATTCAGATGAACAAGATTTCGCAGGATTTGCTGATTACTTCCTCAAATTGTTTCCATATTTAATAGACTGTCTCCCTCCGATCCGAGAATTATTCAAATCTAGCAGACATCGAAGATTGGGTCAGCGCTGATAAAAATATAGATATGTCGCGTACTTTAACCGACGAGGACTTAATCAACGGTGTTTTAAATCTAAACCACGACAGTCAAAAGCTTAATAATGAATCATCAGATGAAGAAACCATGACAGAAAAAGCTTCTTGGGCGAAAGCTGCTGACCCGTGTTCTACACTATTAAAGTTTGATGAAAGTCAGACGTGTTACCCGGCACTGGAAGTCATTCAATTACACATTCTGTACTTCACTTTTCTACAGAAGCGTAAGGAAAATACAAAACAAGCAGACATTGCTCAGATGTTTAAAAAACTTGCGGAGAAGAAACAAGCAAAATCCGGCTAGTGAAATGAGTGAAAGAAAAGTAATATTGCAATACATTTCAAAAGTATTTGAATTGTGTTGCTTTATATATATATATATATATATATATATATATATATATATATATATATATATATAGAGTACCTGAGCGGTAACATGCGTATGCGCCTGAGTATTCGGCGTTCACAGGAAGCGATTGAGGAAAGGTATTTGGGATTTATATTAGTGTATATAGGTTCTCGTAAATCCAACACAGGGCGGATGTTTGCTTTTTAGGTGTGTTGTAGAGTTTTGGGGTTTGCTCGGTTTCTTGCCCTATTAAGTGTTCTTTGTACATCGCAGAGCCAATTAAGGGTTCTAGTGAAAAGTATTCCTAGGTAGGAGACTTCGCGTTGGAGTGGCAGTCTTTCTTGGTTCAGAGCGAGGGAAACATTTCTGTCGGCAAGCTTTGGGAATTTATCTTCGGTATGGTTAGGATGTCTGAAGAGGATTTGTCTTGGGATGTGGATTGCGAAGACTATCCACGTAGGGAAAAGTTCCGGGGTTTATAGAGCAGAACCGTTTGTCCGATTAACCGTCCTAGCGGTTAGGTAGCAAAAGCGCAACGGACCACTAGGTTGTGTGACTTTCGGGAATGTCGGATTGCGAAGATAATATAGAGGACCGTTGGGTAAGGCAGAACCTTGCGTATCTGCTGAGGTAAAAAGGATCTGGAGGAACGGTTTTCCTAGATCCTGAACTACCGATTGGTCAGGTACTAGAGCAGATGTTTGGGTAAGGGGTCGGGTATGTGAGGTTTCGGATCTTGTGTAGGAGACCGGTGTTCCAGATCCTGTCAAATGATTGCTTAATGTCCAGAAACACAGCCAGATTGCATTGCTTGTGTTTGAATGCTCTGGTGGTTTCCGTAAGCAGCTTCAACAAGGGATCGTGCCACGTTCGGTTGGAACGGAAGCCGAATTGGCTGTTGTAAAAGAAGTCTTCGGATTCTAGGTGGTCCTTCAGTCGCCTGGCTAGAATCTGCTCAAAGTATTTTCCGAGGCAACTCAGGAAGGAGTGTGTGGATTTGGGTATCATGACGGTGGAGACCGATTTCCAGTCCGTCGGGAAATGAGATAGGATTATGCATTTATTGTACATGTCTAAGAGTAATTGGAGGGTTGGGTCGGGTAGGTATTGGAGGATTTTACGATTCAGGCCGTCACGACCTGAGGGTGAATTTTTCCCTTTTGAAATATGGGTTGACCTGGTCAGGCGTGATGGGGGCATAGAAAGGATTCTCGTTATCGAGTTGGACTTCGGGAAGGTTAAGAGTACGGAATTCTTCAAGACGACTCTCAAGGAGTGCCTTAAACTGGTTATCGAACTGGGGATCATCTGGAAATCGGAAAGTGGATTGGAGATGGTAACCAAAGAAATCGGTCTTCCCTTGGTCAGAGGAGATTAGTTGCCCTGAAGGTCGGTTAGGTGGGTTTTACGGTTTACTTTCTTCTGGTCATTCTATCGAACTGTTGCCAGAAGAGTTTTCCATTTCTATAATCTAACTGGGAGGTGGCTTTGTTCTTCGCGTATTTGGTTGCTTCTTGCCTGATTAATGCGTTAAGGCGATTGTATTCGGTCTTGAGGGCCGGATCCCTAGATCGTGAGAATTGACAATAGATTCGTCTTTTCTCTTTGGTCCTCTCCACGATGGGCCGTGGGAGCGGTTTGCGGGAAATATTGAGGACTTTAAGCGGGACAGAGATATCGACCGCTTCCGTAATTACGGAAGTTAGGTCTCTAGTGTCTCTCTCGAGATCTGCCCTGAACCACGGATAAGTACTGCTAATATAGATATCTTTTCTTTAGGTAACTATTGTTGTAGAACTAATCATGCGTACGGAGGGGTAAGCGTATTCGTACGAAGAGGAATTTATTTTAAACGTTTGTGTCTTGATAAATGTTCTGTTGAAATGAATGTTGAATTGTGTGCAGTAGAAATAATAAGTAATAAATTATTAATAATTACATTACACAGACCTTGTTTGGGATTGATTGATATTTTACAAAAACATTGTAGTTTTAGGTGATTTTAAGTTAAACTTTGATCAACTTAACGAGAATGGAAATTACCTTCTGAATATTTCTAAAATGTATGGTGTTAAAATCTTCATTTTACATCCTACCCGAGTAACAAAAGTATCTCCAAGCTGTATTGATAATATCTCAACAAACGCTAATGATGGCTTGCTTATATCTGGAGTTGTAAATTGTTATTTACCAGATCATTATGGTCAATTTATCTTTCTAAAACATATTAATCACAGTATCCCTAGCGACATTATTTGGAAAAGATTAATTACAAAACCTCGCATAAATAAATTCCGATCCGCGCTTCTTGAAATAAATGGGAGTGATTATAAGCTAATTGATATTAATGGCAAATTTTCTTACCAATAAATTGGTAGTATCAGTTAAGATATTCTTTCCTTATTACTATTCCTTATAAACTATAGTTAAAAACGGTCAGGTGGTAAACTGGTTCACTGATGCACTAAAACAAATGCGATCTATGTTATCAGTGGCAAAATAAAGTAGTATTTCAAATTGATCTTAAGACTAAGATGTTAATTGAAAGAAATGGATGGAGATTGGTTAACTAAGGGGGAATTCGAACTAAACATAATGATTGTGAATTATCGCCTAATGGTTTAAACCTACACTTCACTTCTATTGGTAGTTCAATTGTAGATGCCTTTCCTAGTTCTAACACGATGGTTAACGATTATTTAATAAATATGACTTCTCAAATAACTTCTTTTCATCTTTACCGGCCACATATTATGAAGTTTACAGCATTGCACAGAAATTGTCTAAATCTAGGAGTGCGATATTTCTTAACTAAATAGCAAAATTTTATTAAACTGTATTAATATTATTGGTGTATAATTTAAACGTGAACAAAATTAAGATTGTGGTATTCAATCGGGTAGGTGGAAAGGCGAGTAGAGTATTTACTCTGCAAGATGAAATTGTGAAGCAAGTGGACGAGCTGGTATATCTCGGTAGAATGTTTACTGCAGATGGTACAATGGAGAGCGAGATTGGACGAAGGGTGAATGCTGGAAGGAAAGTGATTGGAAGTATGTGGACGATGATGAGAAATGAAAGCATGAGTCTAGCTAGTATTGTATGGAAGTGAGACATGGGTATGTCAAAAAAAGCACGAAAGAAAAATAAATGCCGTTGGTATGAGATTGCTGAAAGCGCATGTGGTAAAACGAGAAGGGCCAAGATAAAAAATGAATGCATAATGACGGAGTGTGGTGGGGAAAAGACCATGATGGATAGATATAGAAGCAGTACATTACGTTGGTTTTGGCACATTGAGAGAATGAACAACGCAAGATTAACGAAACAAATATATGTGGGTGAGGTTAGATGAAAGGCCGGGCCTGGTAGGCCGCATAAAACTTGGCTGAATGTAGTAGAATCTATGATAAAGGAAAGAAAGATAAGGAGTTTTAAAAATGAAAGGGCATGTCAGAGACAATGTATGAATCTTGCGGAAGCTAGTGAGGTATGCGGAGATAGGATAGCATGGAGAAAGATTGTGAATGAAAAATAAATAAGAGGCAGGGATTCTTTTGCCTACACCGCAAGGGAATGGCGTGAAGGTTAAGTTAAGTTAAGTTAGGTATGAATTTCTTTAATTTTCTAAGCTCCTAAGAATGCCCTGCCACTGGTTGGATTTTGCTCATTAATGAACTTGACCTACATTTTATGGCCATACAACTTCGAGAAATGCAAAAAAAAATTGAAAGTTTAAACCGATTGCATACCTTTCTCTTTGTACTTAAGTATATGAGAAAGCAATTAATGTGTGTGAAGTACCTTGTTAGTTCACCTATACGTACAAACAACATAAAAGATTTTACATAAAACAAATTCAAAATGTATAAGTTGTAAAACACGTGGTTTCAAAGATGTGAAACAAAATTTAAAAAAGAGTAACATCTGTTTTAGACAAACAACATACTTTATTATTCTCGCCAGGAAAGAATCGCCCTGAGTCGTTAATTTATGAACCTAGCTATCCAAACTGTGTATGCTGCCGCTTCATAACAAAACGTCTTAAAAAAAGAGGATAGTAACATACTTGAAGTGTATTTGACACAATCGACATATGTCTGAATAGTTTTATGCAATGAAGAAAGAAATAAAATACTTGTTGGTATTGCTTATCATGCATTTTAATTTTAGTTTGACTAACGACGTAATTTTAACACACAATCTCACTACCATGCATTCCAGAAGTAGGTAATATTTATTTTTATTTCACTATTGTAATCTCAAAATTACAGCGTGTGGCAAATGGTCTAGGTGTATCTGTGGCCACAGTGAATGATATTAAGTCTCGCAGTAGATCTAATCCAATTTTATCAGTCCATGGACCTCGTAAAAAAAACAAATCAAACAATCTACTATAATCATCCAAAATGTGCATTAGGAATACATTGTACATGCATAAAGTGAGTACAATCTAACGTATACATATTTCCACATATCAAATGCTTTTAATTACAGAAAAGCATGCCACAGTTGGAGCTTTAAATGCTGAACTCCGTGATAGTCATGTTTTATTAAGTGATAGATGTTTAAATCGTGCATTACACACATTAGAATTCAAATTCAAAAAAGTCTCTAGTCGTAGAGCTTTATTGAAAAACATTATATAGCAGAAATGCGCTTATTTTCTCAAACGATACATTTAAGAGATCAATTCACTTAGTCGAAGACAAATAGTATTTATGGATGAAACATGGAACTACTCAAAAGGAAATCTGGGCAATCCGTGGGGAGATGAAGACGTAAAGACTCTACGGAAACCTCAGGGGTATGATGGTAAATACTTTATTGTTATTCATGCGGGTTGCACCACAGGATTTATAGTGAATGTACCCCACTACCTATTTGCTTCAAAATCATTAAAAGAAGATTAGCATGGTGAAATGAATGGAGATCTGTTTAAAAAGTGACTTTTAAGCATTTGTTAAATAATTTATAAAAGCCTTCA
Organism: Vesta saturnalis; assembly: GCA_036346205.1. NCBI lineage: Eukaryota > Metazoa > Arthropoda > Insecta > Coleoptera > Lampyridae > Vesta > Vesta saturnalis. The sequence continues at coordinate 17,002 of JARFJB010002383.1, read as the reverse complement.
TTAATTATTATGGATAATGCACCGTACACTCAATGTTAGTCGAGAGATGATTTCGTAAACACAAACAAATATTGGTTATGAAACCACACTATTCAAAACTAAATTTTATTATTTATTATATCTCGGCAAATAGAGAAAAGGTGTGAGGTAGATAAAATAATTAGAAGCTATGGATATGAAGTGTCACGATTGCCACGTATCATTGGGAATTTAATGTAAATTCAAAAGGGGTACACATTCGAAGAGATGGTTATGAAGTCAAAAATGTTATTGCAATGTGAAGCGAAGCAATGTAACCGAACTGTTTGGTCTAATTGTTTGCAGTATACAGAAAATTCTATAAAGCAGTGGTGCAAACATGAAGAAGTGTTGGACTTTACAAGTTGTGGTTAATGTGAGCAACTATTCTGAAAATTCCTATACTGATAGTGACCAAAACTTTGGTACTGTAAATGTATTTTTACAACATAACAGTGTCGGTAATTGAAAAGGATGTGTAACAATGGTGACTGTAATAAAAAAAACCCAAATGCACGCCTTGTAGTTCTGTGGTCTCATGAGATAAAGTTGGGACTTCGGGAACACTAAAAGTTATATAGTACTAACAAAATTTATGTATTCGTTTAATGTTCTAGTGCTTAACATTTATTTATATTACTCATAAGAAAATTTTATGCCCGTACATTACGATCAATCCACAAATACCACACTAATATATTCTGGAATGCTAACTTTCAAACGTAAATTAAGCTTCTTAACAAAAATATTTATTTTATTTAATTTCCATGGTTATCTATAACCAAGTTCAGTTCACATTTCTATTCACAATACAGGGTGTGCCAGGATATTGTGACACATTTGAAGCGCTTGTAACTTTTAAAGCAATTGAAATAGAAACGAGAAGTTTTCTCAGGTATGCTTTATTTATCAAAAAGTTTTATTCTGACTTACAATCAATTTTGGGTTGAATAAAAATTGTCACTTTTCAATTTAAATTTTTTATTCTTTTTAATGAAACACCCTGCATGTTGTGGTATCTTTCGATAGAGGCATTCTTCGACTTTCTAAAAATGTATAGTTTGCTATGCTTATAAAAAAAAACTAACACAATTATTTAAATTCAACAAAACAGAAAACATTTTTAATTACCACAGAAAATACATAACAACGTTATTATCTTTTCCAATTAAATTACTGGATGTGTCCCCCATTATTATCAATGCATTTTTCAAATCTTCTTTCTTTCTTTCTCCTTTACCCTCTTATAGCTTTTACAGTGTTGAGGGGACTAGACACACCGAGCCGCAGATCCCAGCTCCGACCAAGCAAGCCGCTGCTTAATTTTCAATACCTCAGTACTAGATAGTTTCCCACTCTGCTGTACTGCCGGTCGCATTTTTGAAATCTAAACTCCAAATTTTTGAATGCATTTTCCAACATTTCCTGAGTAATGCTTTCAAAATATTGATTATGGTATTTTTGAGTTGGTTCATAGTGTGAGGAACGGGCGAGTAACAACGATCAAGTAGGCAAGCCAAAAGTCAAAATGACAGTTGAGTTTACTATTTATTTGCACGTTCTGTCAAATCATTTATTGACATTATTTTCTCGTTGTCTTTATCGCGCGCTTTTAATTAAAATGATATACACAGATCAAGCAGAAGCCGTTCTTCTGTACAATAAAACTAATTCTATAACAATAACCAGAAGAAGGTTTCGTTTAAGTTTGAAAAGAGCCTCCATGCAGAAATGCCATCATAAATTGGATCAGAAGGTTCAAAGAATAGTTTAAAGGAAATGCAGATCTATAAATGCAACAACATCCAAATTATTTGAATCACCTGTTGCAAGTAAGTGATACAAAATAATTACATGATTTCTATCAGAAAAATATCTGCTAATGCAAACTTTTCTAAAAGTGAAGTTCAGAGAGGTTTAAAAATTCTAAACCTCACTCCTTACAAAACCGCGAGATATTGAAAAAAGATTATTGTTATGTGAGACCTTATTGGACTTGTTTAACCACCAACCTGGTATTACTGTTATAATGTCAGATGAAGTCGCTTTCCATATAGATGGAAAAATTAATAAGCATAATTTTAATTTGGGAAGGAAAATCCTAGGCGATTTAATGACTTTGAGCGGGATACACCAAAAGTAAATATATGGTGTGCTGTTTCAAAAGAAAAATTGTTTGGACCATTCTTTATGCCCGAAAACTTCTTTACCCACAGTTGGAACAAGATGGGATAATACAAGAAGTAACTTCAGCAAGACGGTGCTGCTCCCCATTTTCTCCGATAGCCAGAGAATCTGTAAATAAATGTTTGGTCAGAGGTGGATAGGCAGAGCCGGACCAATAGAATGGCCGGCATATTCTCCTGAACTAACAGTGCCTGATTTCTAAATATGGGGTTATGTTAAGGATCGTTATTACTCACCCGCTCCACACACTATGGGCCAACTCAAAATAACATAATCAATGTTTTTGAAAGCATTGCTCAGGAAATGTTGGAAAATGCTTTTAAATAATTGTTTTTTTATAAGCATAGCAAACTATACATTTTTAGAAAGTGGAAGAATGCCTCTATCGAAAGATGCCACACACACAGGGTGTTCCATTAAAAAAAGAATCAAAAATTTTAATTGAAAACGCGTAACAACCCATTTTGAGTTGTATTAAAATATACCGTAATTTATGTTCTTCGTTAATTTAGTTGTAAATATAAGAACACTTTTAATTATAATTGAATTGACAAGTATGTGGTAGGCAACTTAATTTGCATTTTGGTGTAACTTAAGTGCATATATCTTCTTAAAGGTTTATACTCCCACTTCTATAAATTATTTTTTCTGCTCATATCGTTGACTTAATTCTTTGCACAAATTTTTTCGCGCACCGCTATATCACCAGATATTCTAAGCTCCATTTTTTTCTTATTCTTGTGGTACATTGTTAGATGCAGGAAGCCATTTTTTGGGTTTCCACTAAATTTTGTGAAAAGTGCAATTGATTTAATGGTAAGATAATTTAACTCGAAATATTAAAATTTAAAGCATTTGCTTTTTGCATGGCACTTATTTTTTTGCACATATAATTCTATTTTAATTACCTTTTAATTCTACTCTTACGTACGCTTTCATTTTATGATTGCGTTTTGCTTTTAATGCAGATCTAAATTTTGATTACATTTGTTTAAATGAACTTTCGAGAAAATGCAATAAACATTGGATTCAAAAAAGAGAAATATATAAGAAATAAAATTCCATTTTGGTGAGGTTTACAACGTAAAGCATTGCTATTTCGAGATATTGCGCAATATTGGTGCAAAGATGACATCTCCCTTCGTTTAAATTTCCGCAATCGTTTAGATACCAGATGTTATTAAAAAGTTTGTGTACAAAAAGTTTCAAACAGGTATTTATAACCATTATTTAGTAATTTAAGGCTATTACAATTAGTTTTTAAGATATATTTTATATAATTCTAATTTAAATATTTAATAAACATAGTTTGTATATTTTTTATTTTTACATTTTGGTAAATTTTTTATTGATGTAACCTCGGTTTAGTTATTCCGAGCATAATTCAAAAATAACTTGGCGTCCGAGACCATTTTTATTAGCAATTGCTGTTTCTATATTTATGTTGAGTGGAAATAACACAGCATAAATTTGTGGTAATTAAGCAAAACAAAAGATTGAATCGGTCCACTTTAATCTTCCGACTGAGACAACGGCATTATTTTTGGTGAATGGTTCGTATCTCCAGTTAGTTTAACCATTTGTTTTGGAGAACATTTACACTTATTTGTTTATTATATTATTAAAACACTTTTTATACCTGATACCATTGCCATATTATTATAAACCGACAATTACTTTTCAACCCTCTCTATAAATGAAAAAAATTGATTGTAAGTCAGAATAAAACTTTTTGATAAATAAAGCATACCTGAGAAAACTTCTCGTTTCTATCTCAATTGGTTTAAAAGTTATAAGCCCTTCAAATGTGTCACAATATCCTGGGACACCCTGTACATAAAATATGTATAAATTTAAAGATAATGAATCTGTAACAATTGTTTGTTCAAATAGGGTAACCCACAAAATCCATTATGGTAAAATATCTGCTAGAGCCCTATCTATTGCTCACCATGGTGATTTGTATGTTAATTATGACAAAATTTTTTTCGATTTTCACAAAGTAAGCGTTGTTTTCTTTTCCGGTGTAAATTTTACAATAAACCAATGACGATTTCTTCATATTTATTGGTTAATAGACATTGTAATAAACAGGTTTTAAATCTATAACTGCACTACCGCTATCTCGAAACAGAGTAATTATGTAAAAGAAACTATGGAAATAATTTGAATCAGTTTTTTAATATTAACTCGTACTATTGTAAGTGATGACGTAGGTCCATTTTTGGTGGCAAGGATAGTATACAGAAATCCACGTGTACCAAAACTATACGGTCCATTGGTTTCTAAAGTGCAAGGACCAAACCCTATCACACCAAATAAAGTGAACCACGTAATGACTAAACATTTATAGTGCAAATCAAAATATCCTGTTAAAAATTCTTCAGAATTAATTAATAAACAACAAAACATGAAATTATGAAAACATAGATTTAGTGCTTTTGATGCCACTACTATGCATTTTAAAGTACCAGTGTATTCTGTATTCGTTTATTGAACCATTTTTATCTAAAAGTAATACTATTGGGTTGGAATTGATTCAATTAATTGATCTCAGCATTAACCAAAGTTATTTCACATTCAATAATAGGATTTATTAACATAAAATAGTTTGCCTATGGGTAAACAAATATCAATAAAGAATGTCAATTACAAAACAAATAGCACAAGCACATATATTGTAGGTAGCGGATGGCGAAATTTTATTATTGCAACAAACATTTAAAGTTGTTGCCGCGATAGGAAAGCTAATTAATGTGGTTTAGCATATTTTATTAAACATTAAGTCGTTATTTGAGCATGGTTTTCGGGACATTTTATTTTTGTAACTAATATTTGGCTAAGGGTTGAAAAACATGTATTTGAGGTTTGATTAGCAGGTATACGCTTAAAACCTGCTTTACTGAAGGGGCGTAACGAATCATTGGAAATTATTATGCGACATTCTTGATGTAAAATGTCACTAGTTAGTAATTAATTACGTCGGTGCACACTGCAATCAAAGACGTATTTGTTTGGTACGTTGAAACTTGAGACCTAAATGTAGCGTTGTTACGGACGAATCTGTTTTTAAAATTAAGATATCGTTCAATAATTTATGAAACTGTTTCAAATAATAATTTTTTTGACCTTTGAAAATTGTTGATTGCGATCCAGATAGATTTTTATTAAATACCTTAATGTAAACAGTTTCTTTAAAAGTAAGCTTGTTATTAGCTAACGCTAATTGTCATTTCTTTGAGGAATTAGATTCTTAATGGGTTTTGAAATACTAATCATAATAAGTCACTTTTGAATTAAACCTATGGTTAAGATTTGCTGATCTGATCGATTAGGCAATGATATATTCAATGTAATTTGTAAAAGGTAATTTTAATGTAAATTGGTTGCAAAATTATTGGAGCTTTATAACGTACTAAAATCGATCATTGCCTTGAAAGGTTCTAATTTTGAAGCCATATGTGATATCGTAATAATATAACAGTATACGGCTCCCTCACTCTTGTATTTGTGTGAATTAGCATTGTTGTTTGTTGTTTATATTTATATTTGTGTAGAGATGGGCCTGGAGAAAGGGTACAGGATAACTCTTGGCTACTAATTGTAATAGGCAATTGCCAAGTGATTATGTGATTTATTAATGTACTTGTGCAATTACTTATCTATGAATAAAGTGGGTTTATTGGTGGTTCTTTCCCACAATAGTATATTAACGGGCTGAGTAGTTTCGTTGTTTACCTGCTTCACTTGAAGCAACACTTAACCTCGTCCAGCCTATCTCAGTCAAGTAGTACAACGTACATACCACTAGACGGCCAGTTCGTTTGATCAGATTTGTGGTTTGCGAATAGTTAAATATCAGACTTGTAAATAAATTCTAATGTTTTAATTATTGCCAGGAAAGTCAAAGTAAGGCAAGCAATTAATTTGAGCAGTAGTAACATTATTGTCAGTAAAGTCAAGATAAATCACTTTGCGATTGTTTTATTCTTGATTTTCTTTATTTTCAAGTTCAAATTACACTTTTCAAGATAGGGTACCTGGGGGACTTTACAATTTTTATGTATTAAGTTGTTTGTACCCAGCCTAAAGGTTAATTATCTTTCATTTTTACTTCCGTTCGTTATAAAAATTTAAAAGTAGCTGTCGGTAATTGATATTATCTTTAATTAAAGATAATGAGTGAATATAGACATTCTAATTCTATTTAGTTTCACTTGACGACTCAATTCTTAATTGTCTATAAACTTGATCGATTTAATACTGTTAATAAACTCACATATAGTTACGTCAGTATTATTAATATTCAATACTGTCAACTCCAATTAACAACACTTAACACCTTTATTTAGTTATGCTTTTTTATTGTACACAGTACTGTTCTTGATATAAGGATTGCTGTTTATCACAGATCGGCGTAAAACCTTTACTTTTTGAAAAGTCCATAACTTCTTCCATCTCACATTAATTACTGTAATTATAAACTTATAAAAAACTTTCTAATAGTTTATCCTCAAAAATAAGTACAGCAACAGTAGCACAGATCGTTATTACCTAAGGGTTCGTTAACTGTCCTTTCTAACCTGTCACTCTTTATCCTTTATAGGTGCAGACGTTTGTCTTGCTAAACGTCACCAAACTCTGCGCAAAAAAACCAAAACCACTCTCAGTGGGGTTTAAACATCACGTGCTTTTGCTGAGCACTAAATCTGAAAGAGAACTAACGCAAAATTCGGTCATCCATTTACACTGTTTTGAATTTTTTACGAAATATGCAAATTCGACATTCATATTAACTCAACGCAGCATTCAGAACCAAAATCAACTTTTTATGAAAGTCCCACATGTGTAAGAAGCCTCCTTTCACAAAATTTAGTAAATTTCGACGCCACTTGTCCTTAGTTTATTGTGAAAGTCCTTAAGATACATTAGCCACATTTAGTGGCACTCATTATCGTCTCTACAGGGGTTTTACTAAAATATTATTGCTCATACAAAATTAATTCTTCCAACTCATAAACCTTTACACAACATTTAAATATGCCTTTATACAATACTCAACTCTTTACTAAAAACTGCAGTGGCGTAATGTTCACACAAGACTTACATTATGTGCACAAGAAAATTCTCTCATACAAACTCACGTTCACACCTTACCACAAATACGTCATTCGCGCGAAACAACACTAAATATGCCCACATATATAACCAGATAGCCATTTAGCATGACAGAACTAAGTGATCATATTTTTGTTCATGAAAATCATAATAAAAACAAATATTTACAATATGACCAAAACATTGTGATTAATTGTTTTCACAAATATCTGGTCCCGGATTTTTTTAAGACGTACTACTCTGACAAGTTAATTCAAACAGCCTTAGTAAGCAGCTTTAACATTATTGTCGATTCATATTGTCACAAATAAGATACAACGCTGCAAAAAGTAAACAGCAATAAATATACGCGAGGAGTCAATATTAAATGCACTTCATGTGTGTATATTTCGGAGTGGATGCTTATTTTAACGTTTCTAATAAGATACATGGAAACATAAGGCCTGAGAAACAAATTTTTTGCCCATCAAATGGGGCTGTAATATGACTTAACGGATTTGACTGCAGATGGCGCTGAAGTCAGTCAAACTGATGCCAACTATAGTTTTCTATTTTTTATTGCGTACTATACATAAAAACTTAGTAAACTTTATTTGAAACGTTTTTTCATAACATTGCATTTGCTAAATGTATAAGCAATGAGGGTAATACCTGATATATGTATATATATATATATATATATATATATATATATATATATATATATATATATATATATATATATATATATATATTGTCAGGGTATTTTGAACACCCTGCATACGTATTGGGTAATTTCATTTATAGTTTTATTCACTTAGTTAGATTCCGTATGTATTTTTTTTGTTTAAGAGCTTACTGTAGATAATGAATGTTTTGCTTAAATGGGTCACGCTGTATGTAAAGGAATTTTAGGAATGTGTAATGTGCATAAAGGAATTTCGTTTTTTTTTTTTGTGTAGTTACGTAATTTTCATTAAGAAAAGTCAGTGTAGTTTTTTTGGAATTTTAAGTACAATCTTGTTTATTGCCCGAATCATATGTAAAGTTTTATTGAGATAAATCCGTTTAGTTTTGTTACCTAGTTTCATTACAAAGAAGCGTTGTTATCGCATCCGTGCCGTACTGTCGCATTCGTGTAGAGGAACAGTTGGAGAGTCGGAATGTTGGTTTTCATCTATGTAAGTAATATGGGTGGGCGATTGGTTGTACCTTTGCAGTAACATTTCTGTGTCGGGTCGAAGGAAAGTGCAGACGGGGCAGCTTCTTCGTCTTAAGTCGGAAGTTCATAGTAAATTTAGGGGGGTAGAAATTTTAAAATTAAAATGGTTGATTGGTTTGCTTGAATGAATTTGTATGGAGGGGAGCGTTTTTTTAATATGGCGAGAAAGTAATTTTGAATGGGAGAGAGTGGGTCTTAAGTTTTTGAAGCCAAAAATCATGCGTGTAGGTGAAGTCGTCGAATTATCGGAATTGGGGTTTCATCATTGTGCGAGCTCCTAGTGAAAGTTAAGGGAGTAGTGTTGAGGACTTGAAAGAATAGTCGATTATAACCAAGTTTGGGATATTTTTGTGAAGTAACATTTCAACCGGGCTCGCTCATAAATTTAGTTTAGTGGAGAAGAACGGCATCTTCGAGTGCGTTTATGATAGAAATTTGGTTCGTGTAGTGCGAACCTGAGGACTATTGAATTTTCGTTAGTAACGAGATATAATTAAAGAACCCCTTTCCTAAAATTTAAGTGTACGTAGAGATCGATCGCCCACACACACACATACCGTTTAGGATTGTTCTGTTCGTAATTGAACCTATTAACGTAAACTGTGCAAAACGATTTGTTGAGTGTTTTAGTTTGTTTGTCGAACTTTAACAACCTGGAATTAAAAGAAATTATTAAAGTGATTTAAGTTAGTTAATGCTGCTTCAATAAGTTACGAGGCATTACGTTGAAAAGCAAGTTGAATACGTGGTAGAGACCTGGGGGAGGCAGCTTCGTGTCATCGACCAGCAGTAATACAGTGGACTGCACGAGTCGTACCCAACGCTTTCGCAGAGCAAGGATTATCGCCTATTTGCCTGTGTGACCTAGGTAATGTAATTTATATCTTGTTTGTTGATCTCGCGACTTGAAAGAATAAAATTTGATTGTGTTTTTATGTAATGTGTGTTAACGAAGGAACCTGTTGGAAGTAATTAATTGTGTCATTTTGTTAATGTTCTCGGACAGTTTCCTTTGTCCATTAAGTAGCTATTTAAGGTGTTTTGATACCATTAATATTTTATGCAGGGAGGTAAATAAAACCTTACCTTCATTATTCAGTTGTTTATATAAGATTTACGTGCTGGAGTAATCCAAATTTATAGAATTTCTTTGAATACAATTTAGTTTAAGATAGTTTTGCTACTGGCCAGAATTCAATGAGGTAAAAGTTAAGAAGATACGATTACCGTTATATTCAAATTGACCTGTTTACATTTTAATTGTTTTATTTATTTATTTTGATTTAATAGATGTTTAACTTAGTTACTATTTTGGAGTAATTATTTCAATATTAAGCCTTGACAAAGGGTGATGACATATTGCTCAAATAGAAAAGCGTCGCCGAGTTCCATTAAAAGAAGTTGGAGTTTTGTTTTTTTTGTTTTATGTGTTATTGCCAGATTAAGTTAACGTAACGTAATTCACAAGTTTAGACAAGAGCTGTAACTGAATTGAAGTCAGTTTAGTATGTGTTATGTTGATTTCTTTACGGGAGTAATTTAACGTAAGGGGAACATTAGAGATTTGTATTGAATTTGAATATTGCTGCACGGTGGTAAGTTGATCAGATTAAGGTGCAGATTTTGAAGCCTTTTCAGGTGAAGCAGTATTGCGGAACCTGAGCTACGAGCGTTACGATTTGGTAAGTGTGGTAAGTTGGGTATTCGGACCACTGCGTACCGTCGTTTAATTCGCATTTTAAAACACCCTGGTGTGTTCTTTTAGAATATCCTGGCGCCTACCGAAACCTATTGTGTCATTTTCCCGATTTCGACTTTGGTAGAAACGTAAACTACGGAGACGAGACTGCTTTGTCCCAATAGACCTCACCCACACGCCGAGCTAGCCGTGCAAAACCAGGTTTATCTTTTACCTTGTCCTAGTGAACATTTATATATATATAATATATATATATATATATATATATATATATATATATATATATATATATATATATATATATATATACGAGGTGGTATGATAAATACCTGTATTCAGGAAAACAAGGCAATTGGTTTATAGTATATTTATTTTTCGACATAATCGCCTTACAGCTCCAACACTTGATCCAACGATGTTCCAACTTTTTTAACCCATCCAAATAATAAGGTTTCTCGAACTCTGCAAAATAGGCATCTGTTTCTGCAATCACTTCTTCATTTGTCGAGAACCGCTTTCCACCAAGCCATTTCCTCATGTTAGGAAAAAGAAAAAAGTCGTAGGGGGCCTAATCTGGTGAATATGGTGGATGGGGCAATACTTTGTACCGTAACTCATCGAGTTTTGCTGTCGCAATTGCCGATGAGTGGGCCGGGGCGTTGTCATGATGGAAAATGAATTTTTCCTTCGCTAGGTGTGGCCTTTTACTCTTTACTTCAGCGTCGAATCAGTTCAATAAATTGGCATAATATTGACCGTTATGGTTCTTCCCTTCTCTAAATAATCGATTAAGATGATGCCTTGTGAATCTCAAAAAATCGTCGCTGAAGCTTTCCGGCTGATGGAATTGTCTTTGCTTGCTTTAGTGCACGTTCGCCGGCAGAAACCTACTGTGCTGACTGACTGTTGGTTTCCGGCGTGTAGTGATGGATCCACGTCTCATCAACGGTCACACCACAGAAACTCACTCGGATTGCGCTTAAACTTGTCCAAACATTGCGTTGAATTGTCGTCCGTTTTATTGTCTCATATATGAAAATTACTCGTATTCCAATAAACTTTCCAACTTATCCCTAATAGGTATATATATATACTATATATATATATATATATATATATATATATATATATATATATATATACATATATTTAAATATTTAAAGAGATTTGATTATTACAAATTTAGTAAAACGGTTTATATCTACGAAAGCCCAAACACAAAGTTATGCACGCAAGGTAAGGATCTAATGCAACTTATTTAATATTCAAATTCTTTACGTTTTAATCTTTGGATTATTTTTTATAAACGAGACATAAAATGTTCTTTGGAAACGTTACACTTGCTTCAAAAAAATTTTTATAGAATGATAAATGTGGCATATTCGCTGTTTTTAACATTTCACTAATTCTTACAAACTGGAACATAAGTTAATTAGGAAAAAAAACAGTAAACTTTAAGATCATATCAGTAAGATTAATAATAGAAACTTGAGAGCATATGAAATGCACACATTTGGAGATATTTAACTTTATTGTTATTAATCATTGTTTTCAGTTTTGCACACGACAGTGTAACTAAAAGTATTAAAAGCAAACCAAAATACTTAATTATAATAATCAGTTCTACGTACATAAAGGTAAAACTCGGTTGGGGCTTGTATCTCAATAGCTTAGTTGGTTAGAAAGGTACCCTAGCAAAGTGCATATCGTAGGTTCAAATCCTACTCGAGGTAAACTCTTTATTTATGTTATTATACTCAGAATTACATAAATTCTACATACATAAAGACAAAATTTACATCGATTGGGGCACGAACCTTGATGGCGCAGTTGGTTAGCGCGGTACTCTAGCAAAGTAGAGGTCGTAGTAAACTTTTTATTTATGTATTTAATAAAATTAATAATAATTTTTCAAAACAATTAATGTTTATATATTTAATCTAGATGTTATAATTTATACTATAAGTGAACAATAGTGTGTAAATTAAACGTGTAGCAGTTTAAAATGTTGTTTCTATAGAATCAAAGTTACGATTAAAACGCAGAACTGCGTATAAAATCATCTTTACGCTATGTAATGTATTGATCGTAGAAATTAATTAAATAAATCAAAATCAAAACTTTCGAAAGATGTAAAATAAACATTAATACCGAAGTAAATATTTATTTTCGTCGCCGTTTACGAATTACTACAGATTCAATCAAAATATTTTTAGTGCTCGCAGCATTTTTAAAATAAGTATTTAATGAGTTATGTTGCCGTTATAACGTGAAACTAAAGTGGGTCATTTTTTTTTCTTTTCTAGATGTTAGACGAATTAAAACCAGAAGTATATTCTGCGGTCTCTGTCGAGTCCTCTGCTCTATGTTATGTCGGTAGTTTGGTATTAGAAACGCTCGTAGGGCTTTTAGAGTCTAAAAGCGAGCTGCGGGCAACTTTTCTCAGCACTGCGGTTACCACTTAAGCGTACTGTAGTAGCTGTCATTTATGTGGGCTTTAGCAAATAGGATGACATGAGCGGTGATACAAATAAATTTAAACCTTTGCATTTGAGAATTCAAAAAGGAGAGTAATTTATACTGAAGTTATCTAAAATTGAATTTTTATAAAGTATTTTTCACAATACTAAAGTTTTCCTACATACAAATTCTATGTCCCAAATGAATTTTGCTCAGTCGTATAGTCGTGCATAAAATGGAATAAATGGTATTTCAAAAATCCTAGTAACAAGCATTTGAAATATATTCTAAAATTACTTTTTCAGAAATTATTGATATATCGTTAAATCTTTTAAAGCACTAAAACGACATAAATAAGTCATTTCAGTTTTTTAGAGAGGAAAACAATTCATAAAACTTTCAGCTACATTTACTAAACGAAGTATGGCAAATAATTTGGTTGATAGATTTTAAACCTAAAATTCTAATACTTAAAAACGATTTGAAAAGTATCTCGTGTGAAGCAATGCAAAACCTTCCAACATACAAAGTGGAAACTAAAAGAAATTAAATTTTTTTTTTGCATATTTATGGACTGACAGATAGTGATACTACCGAGGAGTGTTTCACTCCTATAGAAATGGACATGTATTGCGGTCATTGCAGCCTTTTTAACCCTAGAATCACACCGTGAAGGATTTGGGCGTGAATCACACCGTGGGGTTGCCGGCAACCCATACTTAAAAAATCGTTTTTGGCCTTATGCGATCAATAAAACACTTGTAGTTTATTTTGTACATATAATGGACTATATCAAAACAAAAAAAAATATATTGCACTCTTAAAACTATAAGTCAATAAAAAATTGGAAAAATAGAAAACATATAACATATTAAAATCGTATTCTATCTTCTTGGTAACTTATAAACTTACAAAAACTCTATGAAATTTAAGAAAAGTAAATTGTAACTTTAAAGTTGAAATAAAAAAACTAAAAAAAAAAAACCAAAGAAGTCACTTAAAATCTATTTTATTTATTTTTCGCAGTATTGGCAAATAGTAAGCTATGTTCCGCACAAAGACTTCTTGAACAAAGTATACACAACGTCTGTCCTGTCGATCTTTTTTTCTGGGACAATAAGCACATCATTCTGGTTATATGAAGCTGCCCTAGCTGGAATTTCTTCTTTAATTCCAAGAATTCCTCTTATGGACATACGTAATTCTTTAGGAAGTCGTTGAGAGTTAACTCTTGTCGTGAGGTGCTTCTCCACTAATGCAAAAGTAAGCTTCTTCAAGTAGTCGCTTCTTTTGGGCCTTCGATCCAACTCGCTGAACTTGTGATCTACCAATGAGTTAATTCCTGCGGCGTCAAGCATCCCATAAAATATGCATAATGGCAGCCTAAGAGTTTTTCTTGCGACCGTTGCAGAATGGCACAGCTGGTCAAAGGTGTCAACACCACCTTGGGTGCTATTATAAAATAGGATAATTTCAGGCTTGTTTGACTCAGCGTCGATTAATCCTTGATCTTGCATTGTCGACAGCAGCACTACGTTCTTGTTCTTTCTAGGAACAAATGGAACTAATGTTGATATTTCATCCAATACGAACTGGCCAGAAGAAACCGGTTTGCCTTTAGTTTCAAGTAACTGCATTGGAATATCTGGTTTATTCTTCCGCATTGTTCCAACCATAGTAAGTTTTTTACTAGCTAATTCATTGGCCAGTGAGTATGATGTAAACCAGTTGTCCATGGTTATATTTCGGTTGCTTTCTTGAATACCTTCTGACAACTGTAAAACATATTGGGTTGGAATAGGTTTATCAGAATCTCTCTCTTCTTTTCCTAAGTATGGAATTGCAGAAAACATATAGGAAGTTTTCGCGTCACACATCATTACAATTTTTGGCCCGTATTTGTCTGGTTTACTGGGCTGGTACATCTTGAAGGGGCATCTTCCTCTAAAACTTAAAAGTTGCTCATCAATTGTTACGTATTCCGAAGGAACATAATTAGATTTACAATTACTGATCAAAGTATCCCAAATTTCTCTAATTGCTGAGAACTTGTCATTAACGACTCGTTCAGAGCAAGTAGTCTTGTCGTCAAATCTAAGGCAGTTAATTAAGAAATCAAAACGATTTTTGCTCATTGTGGACCTAAACTGTGGTGGTCCTAGCACTTTGGACCACATATCAATAGTTGTAAAATGGGCATCTTTCAGAACTCCGCTTAGATATAGCAGACCAAATAAAGTACGTAATTCTGTTGCGTGGGTAGAAACTAAATAACTCAGACATGCATTTTTATATTTTATTTTCTGTCGCTCGACTTCTTGGTTTGTATGCAAGACAACTTTGTCCACCATTTCATCTGTTATGAATAATTTCCAAGTCTCTTTTATGGTCTTTACATTTTTAGCATCACCTTTAGGACCAGATAGACGAATCACAAGATTTTTCTTAGGCGTTATTGAATTCTTCGAAATACTCGATGTTTTATACCATCTATGTCCATTTTTACCATATACTACTTTCCTTTGAGGCACATCATCTTCCGTTTCGGATTCTACGTCCAGTTCATCTTCCACTCTATCGTCCGTTATAATGCAGTCCTCCTTCTGGCTTTCTTCGTCTTCAAAAATTGAAACATTTCCATCTTCATCACGAACATGTTCTTCTTCCCAATAACGGGCCAATTTTGCATCAGTCAGAGGTCGTTTGGAATTGTAGGACATTATTGCAGCTTAAAACAAAAAACATTCATAAAGTATCTAAAAATTAACACAAATACAAAAAATTACTTAAGAGAATTTTCTGTCGCACTAATCACACCGGGGTTGTATACAACCCTGTCACACAAAACTCAACTTATAAAAATAAATATTCAACTCAACTAAACGACGTGTACACACTAGTGCTACATACACTAGACTAAAGGTAAATATACTCGTAACCCCATTCGTACCCTGGCGTCTGCGTAATACAACTTTTTTGTAGCGATGGGTCACCGGCAACCCACGATGTGTTTCTAGTGTTAAGCGACTGTCAGCATTGCTTTGTAATCCCCTAGCGACCGAAGAAATTTAACGACTGCGAAGATTATATCGCAATCTTTAGAAATTCCAGTGAATTTTAAGGTAATGCAAGGATTGCAGTACAGTCACCAGCGATTTCGATGAATATGAATGGAGTTGGGTACTGTAGTCAAGGTACAAACTACTCACAAGTACAAAAAAGCAACAATCGTGTATTTTTGAATACTTGTATTTCTTTTTTTAAAAGTTTGAAACATTTTTCAATATTTAACTTATCTTGTCGCCTTAGTCGAAACGGTCCACTTCCAGTGAGTTGAATTGGGCCGTAAAATATGAATGTTTGTTCCACTGTTTGGACGTCCTCATGTTTTTGCCAAACATATTCGTCTAGTTCGGCCTTTAAAAATTAGATTTTATTAGTTTTGTAGTCTACAATGCTCACGACTCTCCCAATGTACCATGTGTCATATTGTATGGCATAGTATTTTTCTAAGTTTATTGGAATTTTTGTTTACTATTAGTTTTAAGTAAATCTTCATCAAGTTCTGACATCTTCACATTCCATTTCGCTGTAAGACTCGCATTTTCCGCTTACGTTTGAATCGGAACTTACTTCAACTATTTTCGCTGCTTTCTTATTATTTTTTGTTTTCTTTTTGTTATATCGCTCTGGTTGTGTCACACCTTAAAAAATGGAAAATTTAACACAATAAAAAAAATTAAATGGGTATGCCTTAGGCCTAGTACACATGAGGGCGTTAGACGCCGCGTTTACCAAACGTTAATAAAAAGTAGTACTGTACACATGGCAGCGCTAGACGCCGCGGTTTCATCAGTCACACCATGGAGCTCGAAGAGTTAACTTGTATTTGGTTGTTATACCGTAGATACAAAGCAAGAAGAAGAAGACAGAGAAGGTGATGGGTACATCCTATAATAGATGACAGATTAACCATGGGTTCATTCGTGACGTTGTACCCAAAATTAAAACAGTACCCGACAAAGTTTTTTATCTACTTTCGTATGAGTGTAACCTCTTTTGATGAGCTTTTATCTTTAGTCAAAGATTATTTATCACCTTGTGGATATGTAGTGAGGGATGGGGTTTCAGCAGAAAAAACTCGTCGTAACGTTGAGTATGTATGTTTATTATTACAATAAATTTATAAAGGCAACATAACATTTAATAGCTATTACTTATTCCATAACTTTATCTGTGAATTTGTAAAAAATATGGTGAATAAAAACAATACTTAGTTATAAATGTCAGAAAAATAGATGTCTGAGAAATCTCACTAT
>JARFJB010002382.1:425000-441556 GCA_036346205.1 Vesta saturnalis | reverse complement strand
TACATCTGTGATATTTTCATTCAGTGTCACGTAATTTTCGTATTAATCTTTGTAAACACATTAATGATTTACTCATTTAAAGTTTTTTGTAATTTTATTTGATATCGTTAAATTACTTCTTGTTTCGGTATGAATATCACTGTTTTATGAAAAACTTGTAGAGCCCGGGTTCTATTTCTTGGTTTACCGTTTTTAATGGGTTTTAACAAGTCACTCTTCCTACCTTTGATTTTAATTATAACAAGAAATATAACCATAAAGGAATGCATATTTTATCTATTTATTTTTTGTTTATCAAAACCCAATCATTTAATTAGTAGGTAACAAATAACGTTCCTGTTAGAAATACAACTAGATAACACACTATTACCTTGGAGAAATGTATTAATACTGCTACATTTAAAATCACTATACATACTTTTGTTAGGCTATTACACTAATTTTAGTGTAACAATTTTTTTTTACTAATAGTAATCCTGTAACAGGCTAAGATTTGCATAATGTGCTAAAGAACTTAGGAACACTGCAAGGGGGTTATGGATATTGTTACCCTGTCGAGAAATGTTTATGAACGGCTACCTTAAATTTGCTTAAAACAAAGTTTGGGGGAAAACGGGATCTGGGTAGTGCATTCCACAATTTGGTCGTCGTGTGGTGAAGTGCAGTAGATTGCGCCCGTTTAGTGTGCCAAGATGGAATTTTTAGAGCGTAATTACAGCTTAAATGTGTTCTGAGTGTTATAAGGTTGCACATTTGCCAACTTCCACGATGAGGGAAACTCCCAAGATGAAATGGTCGAAAAAAGTTTGGACAATACAGGCTCAGGCTAGCATTTTTTAAGAACGATAGCTGGAATACCGCCTGGGCCAGTCGCCTTATTTGAGTCAAGTTTATTGATAATTGATTCTTGGAGCTTGTATCGAAAGTGGATTGGTTTCATAGCGTATGGGGTAGATTTGGGCGACGGCACCGTTTTACCAGAATCATTGAGACTTGAATTTGATGCACCGTAATCGACAAAGAGGTTGGCTTTGTCAGCAGCATCAGCTACTGCGTCTCCGTAACTAGACCTCATGGGAGGAAAGGAAGATGTACTAAAGTTTTTACTGATGGCTTCAGCTAATGACCAAAACTTACGATTACCCAAAGGACATCAGGTTAATTCTTTACATTTACGTTCTTCAAACACCTTTTTGGCTATGGTGATGATGCTTTTGCAACTATTCCTTGCGGTAATATGGTTTGCGTGATTTACGACAAATTGATTTGATTTCCATTTGGTGTAGAGTTTATGCTTTTGCGATAATGCATCAGTGCAAGCCCTATTAAATCATGGTTTGGAATGGGCATGACCTACGCGATTATGTTTCTTGGGAATGTATGATTCAATACCGATTAAGATAACTTCAGTTTTTGAAAGAGCAATGTTTGAAACGGAGGGCCGTTTAAAGCAATACTCACGCCAGGGGAAGGTTGCAAAAAAGTCTCGCAGTTTGCTCCAGTTAGCTGATTTAAAACACCACATAGTTTTTCGAGTAACAGTGGGATTAGATACAGAGGAAGTTACTTCGATTACGCTGTGGTCTGATTGACAGGGGGAGATAACTCTAGTTTTAAAGACAAGTCGGTTAGTTGTAAAGAATAGGCCCGGAGATGTGAAGTATGGGTTAGGGTGGTCAGGCATTCTGGTGGGTTTGGCAATCATTTGTGTGAGATCATAGGATACAGCAGATGCTTCTGGACTATAACTCGCGGGATTAGTGGTAGATTAAAATTGAAGCCAACTGGAGTTGTGGACATTAAAATCTCCCAGAATTGAGATATCACAAGATGGAAACTGTGATAAGAGGTAGTCTATTTCAGGCTAAGGTAAGATCGTGCAAGTTATTATCATTGGGAGACCTACACACAACTGTTTAGTTGTCCTCCACACGTTTTAAGATAAGCAAAATACCCGTTTACGTAGAGAATAAATTGGAAAATATCGGAGAGGATTTTAAGTTATCAAAAAACAAAGTGTCTAAAAAGGAACAACCCTTCATCACCTAGAAAAGAGCTGATGATCTTCAAACGGCTGTACAGGCTGCCCCAAATTCTAGGGCAAGCATTGGGATCTCGCTTATTATAAGAGATAGGATATAGGTTTAAATTCGGCACTTTTGCTAAATTCGATGCCGAGTAATAATCTGAAAAGAAATTTGAGCTAACTCGAATGGATTTGGTTTTATGCTCAAAAAACTAAAAATTTCGATTTTCGTTTTTCTCGTTTGGCCACCTTATTATTAGGAATTTTCAAAATTCGATTAAACATTATTAAGGCACCTTTTTACGCACAATACTAATACGGTATTAAAAATATTATGTGACGTTTCGTTTATTCTGAACCATCATCAGGTTTATTTTTTCTTATGGGGGTTAAGATATATTTTTATATCGTTGGATGGAGAATGTTATGCTGATTTTAGCAATATACAGGGTGTTTCTGAAATAGGGTTCCGAATTTCTACTGCATGTAGAACTCATTAAAATAAGACAAAATGTTCATATAAATATGTGCCCTAAAACGCACTCTTAAAAAGTTACAGGCCCTTGAAAGGGTTCGAATGAAACTGATTTTATTCAATTATTTCAAAAACAATAAAAGATAAAGAGATGAAATTAAGGGAACATACATAACTTTTCACCCCGAGTAACATGAGCTAGGCCATTTTTCGTTATTCGAATCATAGGCGTCCTTTTCAGGGGGATGGAAAGGGTTCAAGTCCCTAGAAAATTTTGTACGACCTTTTTGCAATTTTTTTTAACAAATTCATAAATTTTGAACAGTTTTATGTAAAAAATGTCGTCTGTGCGTAAGTCGATATCGGCCACGGTTTTTGTGTAAAATGAGTTTGAAAATTATCATTATTTGATAAAATTACTGTTATTCACTTCGGAATCAATTCAGAAACGTTCCTATTATTTAGCCAAATTGCATTTAGAAATAATCAGAATCATTTAGTACATAAACTAAGATTATTTTACTTCACAAAACTATCCAGTTAAATTGCAATTAATAATTTCAGATAAAATAAGTAAGATTAATTGTGATCAGCATAATGCACTGTAATAATGAAATAATTAATAACACAATTTAATAAGAAACAAGGTAACTAACACTAATTACTAATAAAGGGACAAATTACAGTAACTATTCGAAATGACCACCGTCCATTTCAATGCATAATCTAGCGCGACGTTTCAAAGACTTGCAAACCCTCTGAAAAATTCTTGACGTTTGTCGTATTTCCATGCAGGCGATTACAATTTTCTCCCGTAATTATTCAATGATTTCGATTGATGTTTTATACACTTTCTTCAGTCGCCGGGATTCTTACAAATCTGGCTCTGCCACGATCGTTTACCCTTGCCTGGAATGAACCACTTTCTCTTAAACGTTCATGGATCCTCTGAAATACTTGTCGAGATGGAAGTCTTCTATTTGGGTATGCCACCGCATACAAACGCCTTGCTTCTGTTGTATTACCATTTGCACGACCATACATAAAATGCATATCCGTAAATTCCGCATTTGAATAGTCTGGCATTTTAAAATAATAATAATTGTAACAGCCACTAAATTAATTTTGATTAACTTTTGCAAAAGTTAGGTGACAAGTTATCAATAAATAATTATTTATTCTGACAGGGTATCGTATCCAACGCTATTTTTTGTTTCCTATGGTAACTTTATTTTCGGCCTAATAATTTCGAGAACATTTATGACAATTTTCAAACTCATTTTACACAAAAACCGTTGCGGATATCGACTTACGCAAAGACGAATTTTTTTACGTAAAACTGTCCAAAATTTATGAATTTGTCAAAAAAAATTGCAAAAAGGTCGTACAAAATTTTTTAGGGACCTGATACCCTTTTCATCCCCCTGAAAAGGACGCATATGATTCGAATAACGAAAAATGGCCGAGCTCATGTTACTCGGCGTGAAAAGTCATGTATGTTCCCTTTATTTCGTCTCGTTTTTGAAATAACTGGATAAAATCAGTTTAATTCGAACCCTTTCAAGGGCCTGTAACATTTTAAGGGTGCGTTTTAGGGCACATGTTTATAGGAACATTTTGTCTTATTTTAATGCGTTCTACATGCAGTAGAAATTCGGAACCCTATTTCAGAAATACCCTGTATAACACTTTATGGTTTGATCGACTGCGAACTAAAATAATGAGAAAAATACGAAGAACAAGATTCCGCCTTCTTGGGTCCAGCAAGGAATAATTACAGTAGTTCTACTTATTTAATTTGTTAAACTCGTTAGAACATCCAAAAAAATATAAAAACATTTAAACAATTTAAAAAAAAACATTAACAAACAACTGAAACAAGGATGTCTATGTAACACGGTCATAATAGGGACAACGCAAATTTGTCGATAGGTAACAACAAAATAATTACACAGACAAACAAATGAAAATTATTATAATAAATGTTCGAACAAGTTTCCTCCTTCTTGAATACAGTAACGAATTCTTCTTCTACAATTGTTTACGCTTCTTTGAATGGTTCGCCTGGAACTTTGACGAAGTTCATTAGCAACCCTATTCTGGAGTTCTTCTATATTTTGCGGTGGCGTCTTATAAATCATATTTTTTAAATAGCCCCATAGGAAGTAATCTAAAGGGGTTAAATCTGGACTTCTTGCTGGCCACCTAAGTGGTCCCCTATTTCCCATCCATTTATCAGGAAATTCGCCGTTAAGATATTCACTTATTATCGCAGTATTATGAGGAGGAGCTCCGTCCATTTGCCACCAGAGAGTCCATCTTTCGTTTAGCTGAACATCATCCAAATGGTCTGATATTTCGTGTGTTAGAAATGCGAGGTAGCGTTGAGACGTTAGGATACCTTCGTAAATAATTGGCCCAAGGAGGCTATCCTTCCAGATTCCAACCCACACATTAAAGGACCGGTGACCTTGTCCTCGCATTTGCCTGTTAATTCGTGTATTTTCAACGGACCAGTAGTGCTCGTTATTACGATTAAACATTCCATTAGTGGAAAAATTGCACTCATCCGTCCAAATTATTTGATTGAGGAAGTTGCGATTTTCCAGCATTTTGGTATTAAGTTGGTTACAAAAATGCAACTGCCTGATATCGTCCCTAGGCCGAAGAGTTTGACTAAAGTGTAACTTAAATGGTTTATAACGGTGTTGCTTTAATACTCGCCAAACTGTGGTTTTTGGCACTTCAATAGTTTGCTCTATTTCTCTGGTAGATGTTGAAGGATTTTCTTGAACCTAAGATGGATAACATAAAGTCATAACTCTCCAAAAAACATGTCTGCTGAAATTAGCAGTGAAGTGAGTGGGAATTCTTATAATTAGTACAATACTAACAAATAGTACCTGATGTACTATTTCTTCTTCGGAATCTCTGTCTAGTCTGCTACCATATGCATTTCGAGGTTTTTGATAACATCCAAATTCTCGCAAATTTTGGCCTAATTTTAAAAAATATCTCTGGTTTGGTTGCTGCCTCTCCGGATATTCCTCTAACTATCTTTGTTCTGCTCTGACACTATTTCTATTGCAGCTATAAAATATCCTTATCATGTCTCGTTTTTCTGAATTTGAAAACATTCTAAAGAAACTTGCAAATTTTAAAGCACTAACACGAAGGATCTTGCAGTTATTACCCTTTTTACAATTAGAAAATGACATGACAAAAGCCAACTCCTGAGTTTTGTTTGATTCATGGGTATCGTGATAATGTAATATTTAGTTTTTAATTTAAGAGTATTTTAGTTCGCAGTCGATCAAACCATGAAGTGTTATATATTGCTAAAATCAGCATAACAATCTCCATCCAACGCCATAAAAATATGTCTTAACCCCGATAAGAAAAAATAAATCTGATGATGGTTCAGAATAAACAAAACGTCGTAAAATATTTTTAATACCGTGTTAGTATTGTGCGTAAAAAGTTGCCTTAATAATGTTTAATCGAATTTTGAAAATTCCTAATAATAAGGTGGCCAAACGCGAAAAACAAAAATCGAAATTTTTAGTTTTTTGAGCATAAAACCAACCATAGCATTCTCATAATAATTATAATTTAAAAACTAAACAACTTTGCAAAATATTAATTTTTATAACAGTCTATAGATGTATCTTACTTCCTGATTCACCTTTGCAGTTATATAACTTGGTCTTTTCCAAACCGACTAAAGCGGCAAGTTAAAAAAAAAAAGTTAATATCGTTTTGTAGTAGTAAAACCCAAGACAGAAGGACTTCCGTTAACGTAGTTAACTAAACAACTTTGCAAAATATTAATGCTAATAATAGTCAATATATTTACGTGTGTAGTTTATTTTCTGATTCACCTACCTAATAAGATATAAAATGGGTTTTCCAAACCAACCAAAGCGGCAAGTTAAAAAAAATTGTTATCGCTTTATCGTAGTAAAACCCAACACAGAAGGACTTCCGTTAACAGAGTAATTCGTAAATGTTTTATGTTTAAAAATGTAATTTAAATTGAAAATTGTCATATTTGCAATTAGCCTTCACGCATAACTTAATTCATAATTGAGGTAAATTAACATCATACATATGTATAAAACATTTACATTTTTTATCAAAATTAGCGTAATAAAACTCACGGAGTGGCTCAAAACAAAGTTTCAGATACAGTATCAAATAAGTGTTAGGTGTATGGTATTGCACGGCTATTAATTGACGTAACCGTTATCTGATATATCAATCCCAGTATATCTATGAAGATTGCATAGTTAAGCTTACGCAAAGTTAATTGTACGTCAGTATCAAATAGTAGGTATCGATGAATGACGACGATAATAATTACAATGGTCAACTTGTAAATATGAATACCAAATTTTATTTGAATCTATTTCTAGGGCGCAATGAAGACGTACTAGCCATAATCTGTTCCCTTTTCTTTAGTTTAACAATTTTTTCTAGTTAAATAAATGCAATGAATCCAAATTAATTGCCCATTAATCATCAATAACTAGGCACCTAAAATAAGTAACCAAAAACTAAACATACGATATTGTAACGTATTTGTTATCCATACAATCTCAAAAATCTTATCATTCATATGTTATTATTCTTGAAAGATGCGACGTATCGGTCTGCCTTCATGTTTACTGTATGTGCGTGTGCATGTGCGTGTGCGAGTGCGTGTGCGTGTGCGTGTGCGTGTGCGTGTGCGTGTGTGTGTGCGTGTGCGTGTGCCTGAGCGTGTGCGCGTGCGTGTGTGTCTGTGTGTCTGTGTGTCTGTGTGCCTGTGTGTCTGTGTGCCTGTGTGTCTGTGTGTCTGTGTGTCTGTGTGTCTATGTCTCTGTGTCTGTGTGTCTGTGTCTGTGTGTCTGTGTCTGTGTGTCTGTGTGTCGGTGTATCTGTGTGTCTGTGTGTCTGTGTGTCTGTGCCTGTGGTCTGTGGTTGGTCTGTGGTCTGTGTCTGTGTGTCTGTGTGTCTGTGTGTGTGTGTGTCTGTGTGTCGTGTATCTTGTGTCTGTGTGTTTGTGTGTCTTGTGTGTCTGTGTGTCTGTGTGTCTGTGTGTCTGTGTGTCTGTGTGTCTGTGTGTCTGTGTGTCTGTGTGTCTGTGTGTCTGTGGTCTGTGCGTCTGTGGTCTGTGCGTCTGTGCGTCTGAGTGTCTGTGTGCCTGTGTGTCTGCGTGTCTGTGTGTCTGTGTGTCTGTGTGTCTGTGTTCTGTGTGTCTGTGTGTCTGTGTGTCTGTGTGTTCGTGTGTCTGTGTGTCTGTGTGTCTGTGTGTCTTGTGTCTGTGTGTTGTGTGTCTGTGTGTCT
The DNA here is from genome assembly GCA_036346205.1 of Vesta saturnalis. Classification (NCBI taxonomy): domain Eukaryota; kingdom Metazoa; phylum Arthropoda; class Insecta; order Coleoptera; family Lampyridae; genus Vesta; species Vesta saturnalis. The sequence goes on along the minus strand of JARFJB010002382.1, from coordinate 433,727 downwards.
GTGCGTCTGTGCGTCTGTGCGTCTGTGCGTCTGAGTGTCTGAGTGCCTGCGTGTCTGCGTGTCTGCGTGTCTGCGTGTCTGTGTGTCTGTGTGTCTGTGTTCTGTGTGTCTGTGTGTTGTGTGTCTGTGTGTTGTGTGTCTGTGTGTCTGTGTGTCTTGTGTCTGTGTGTTGTGTGTCTGTGTGTCTGTGTGTCTGTGCGTCTGTGCTTGTGCGTCTGTGCTGTGCTGCGTCTGGGTCTGTCGTGTTGCGCTGTGTGTCTGTGTGTGTGTGTGTGTTGTGTGTGTGTGTGTGTGTGTGTGTGTGTGTCGTGTAGTGTCGTGTTGTGTGTCGTGTGTGTGTGTTGTCGTGTGCTGTGTGTTGTGTGTGTCTGTGTGTGTGTTGTGTGTGTTGTGTGTTGTGTGTGTGTGTGTGTGTGTGTGTGTGTGTCGGGTGTGTGCGTGTGTGTGTGCGTTTGTGTGTGTGTGTGTGTTGTGTGTCGTGTGGTGGTGCTGTGTGTGTCGTGTGGTGTGCTGTGTGGTGCTGTCGTGTGCGTGTGCGTGTGCGTGTGCGTGGTGGCGTGCGTGTGCGTGTGCGTGTGCGGTGCGTGTGCGTGCGTGTGTGCGTGTCGTGTGCGTGCGTGCGTGCTGTGCGTGGTGTCGTGTGCGTGTGCGTGCGTGTCGTGTGCTGTGCGTGTGCGTGTGCGTGTGCGTGTGCGTGTGCGTGTGTGTGTGTTTATTATTTACATTATTTACATTACAATTACACAAATGACATTTTGCATTATCACAGATATTTTGAGTGGTTAATATTGAATTTTTTACATCACAATTATGTTTCACCGCGTACTAAGTCTTCAATATTTTTTTAGCTAAACTTCTACATCAATTTTTATAGATAGTTCGTTATTTCCTATATTACATCACACTCTTCCCGTACCCTACAATCTTATGAAGCTATCAACACTGTTGTTGGTTAAGTTCTAATGACGTTCTGTCACTGTTCTGCATTTTCACAGAGTTTTATAATTCTTTAAATATCTTGGAGTTGCTACGGCGTTCTTAGCGTATTCGCTGTGTTGTCTATATGGCTGATTGCTGAATCAATTAAGTAAGTTGCTTTGTTTAAGTCCGATTTGTTACGGTCGTTTTTGAACATGCAATATAATGTTTGCCTTCGTAACGTGGATATTTGATGATACCTTTGAGTAGCTTTTTAACATATTTCCACAGATATTTTGTTAAGGTACAACATATAATTATATGCCACACGTCTCCTTCTTCTTTGCACCATATACTTTTATGATCACCGCTTACTGTAATTTTTTCCAAAAAGGTCATGTCTGCTAGTCTATTTTTGGCGAATCGATTACTCCATCACTTCCTAGCGTAGGGTCTTTAAATATATGCGCCCAGAATACTTCTTCGTTGCTCCAATAACCTTTGCTGTTTTCCATTGCATTAAAAACCTCCGCCACCATCCCTTTTAGAAGTATTTTTCTCGGACCTTTATCAGAAATTTGTTGATTTTGTGACGTAAGGAACAGTAACTAAGAGATATACTGTTTACTCTTGTTGATATTAGGGAAAATCCTTAAATGTTGGTGAACTTATATTCCATGTTTACCGTAACCTGCTAGCAACAGTTGATAACTTATTTGCACGTTGATTTAAAAAGAGACTTTGTAATGGAAGATTGAATTTTGCGCTTTTATTTAAGAAATATTGCCACATTTTTGTCCAGTTCCTTTCCACATTATTTATGAGTTTTACAGCTGTTATTATCCGGAAAGCTTTGGTTTTTGATTTTAATAAAACCAGCCCTAGTCCTCTTTGATTTAGTGGTAAACATAGATTTTTTACATCAGTACAATGCTTTTTGTTATTCCACGCAAACTTTATAAGTGCACTTTAAATACGCTCTAATGTATTTTCAGGTATTGATATAACTTGTAAGGTATGCCATAATTTTGGATCCCGTTTACTTTTTCAAGCAGATAGTTACTTTCTGTTTCTGTAATTTCTGCTTCTGATGAACCGAGCGTAATGTCAAAGGTTTTTTCGGTTTTTGAAGTCCAAGAACATCCCAGTGGAGCCTCAATTCTATTCTTCCATTGACCACACCATAAGCCTTTATATTTATTATAGTTAATTTTAGATTCTGATTGCGAAGAATAGGTGTTAAAGCAAACTTCAAATGTGTCGAAATCATCCTTGTTTGATACGAAGAGTAAAACATCATCTGCATATGCTGTAATCGCTGCAACGTTATTAGTACCTAACGGTAGTTGTATCCGGCGTAGTTTTTGTCGGCATAAATTTAAGAAAGGTTCTAGCGCAATTGATAATGGGCAGCCTTGCTTAATCCATTTTCTTGTATTTATTGATCTCGTTAGAAGATCTCCAATGCATATGCGATAAGGGTAATCCGTGCAGAGAAGTTTAATGACCTTAGCAATCCGCTTTGGGAAGTTCACCTCCTGGTTGACAATAGATACTCGCGGTTAATATTATCGAAGGCACTCTCTGGATCTAATGATATTATCCCTCAAGGTATATTTTCGTCATTTCCATATGTTATGAGGTCTCGATGTAAATGAAGATTGTCGTAGATGGACCTTACGGGGACGCTGTACTGTTGGTTCGGAGGTACTACTTTGTTGCTGATTCGCTGATGATACTTGTGTGCTTTATAGATTCCAAAAATATTTCCAAAAAATGTTGGCCCAATTTTCCCTAAAAGTGAATGTAGAATTCAATAGTAAAGTTAAGGCCGTCGTAATTTCCTTCAACGTGAAGTGGGTGGTTACCATGTTTTTTGTCATTAGTAAGCTTTGATAAACCTTGAAATACCGAGTATTGTGCATTTAACAGCGGGGTTACAGATTGTTGTCCATTTTTATAAAAACTGTACACCTCCTTACACAGCTGGATCTCTTTTGTCACCAACCGTCCATTTATGTCCAACTTTGACAAGAATCGGTGCTTGTTCTCAATTGCATCGCTTTTTTCCGTTGAATCGTTTTTTAGTATATCTAGATATGTCCTATCTAACACTGAAGCGTTCGATAACTGACGTACCATTTTGTAATAGGCGGTACGACACGTTCGTTTTGTCACAAGTATTTTGTAGCTGATTCAATTCCATGCATTTTAAATAATTTTTTTGTATTTTATATATAAATGTTACTGTTTTGATCTTACTCTTTAGTTTGAGCCACTAATCCCACGAGGTTTCTATTTTTTTGTCACCAAGTAATCAGTTAATCGGTTAATACAGTCTTCGAATTTTTTGTCATTTAATAAAGTATTATCAAAACGCCAATATAGACATCTGTGACAGGATTTTTATTAAAGGTCAAATGCACTGCTAAGAGGCCCGAAAAGAATATTAAGTTGGAGGCTGTTTTTAAATACTGTGTGACAGACGTATTACAAAAGATTTTGTCGAATCGTGATGCAGAATTGGTTGTATAAAACAGTAGTAGTGTATAAAAATCGATGTGCGTCTTGTCAATTTTTTTTTCGCAATTTTGCACTGACGTTATAATGTGATTAAAGATTATTAAATTTGTTTTTTTGGTTTTGAAATTTTTCATTGTTACAGATTAAGAGTGTTAGTTTATTATGGTTATAGCAAATCTTGAGTAAAATGAAATCTAGTAGTTGAGGTTGTGATTTGGAACATTAACCAACTCCTTCCTCCATGTTGATTTGTTAGCTATTACCATTCATGCTATCATTGTTTCATGCGAATCTGTTCTGTAATAAAATAAGCATCCGCATGCATGAGTTTGGATATATACGCATCCAAATAACCAGCCAGCAAGAAAAAAGTTTCCGATTAAGTAGGTTTTGATATCTTGTAATTACAAAACAGGTAGTACTTCTTACAAATTTCTTATGACGTTATTTTTTTTTTTTTTTTGTTGATTATGGCATTTTTTGTTGTTGACTTTGTGCGTAAAGTGTGTTTTTGCAAGTTATTTTCAAAACAGTTTGATAATGTTTAATCCATTATTGATTTAGTAGTTATTCATTACTAGCAATAGCAATAACATAACATTCAATAGCAGGTTGCTTTAAGTCTTATATTTGGAACATATTTATACCCGCAATTCTCATATATGTAGTGAAGCCAATCCCCGTATAGCTAGAACGAAGCATTTTCAGCACGAATTTTCAATTAACGTATGGTGTGGAATTGTCGGGGATTATTTAATAAGACCAGGTGAACTTCTTACTCGGTTGAATACAGAATCGTATCTCAACTTTTTGAAAAATACTTTGCCTACCTTAGGCTTTTTTAAGTCTATATTTGGAACAGATTTATTTACTGCGTTTTCATATATTATAAATTTTGTTGGCGTTATTATATAATAGGTGATTGCAAAATTTAATAGAAAGCGCTATCCTTATCATGATTTAATGTCTGAATACAAACTAAAAAAACAGGTTTCAATTTGAGAATGCACTCCCGAACTGTAGTTTCTTGCACCATATATGAATTACACAATACGTTTAATGAAATTGTGTGTTGGTTTACTGTATATTAATTGGCATCAAAACCTACAAAATTCCATTAAACCAATATGTAGTTATTTGTTATATATACATTGAAAGCCAAGAAAAGTGGCCACTCCATGTATTTTAAAATAAAACAGTAACCGTTTATCCTGCTAGTTTTCATAGTTATAAATTACGTTATGTAGAAAATATGTAACAAAAACTTTCTAAACACTTCTGCAAGTAATAAAAATAACTTGGTATACTTTAACATAAGGTTTTAATATGGAGTATTGCCTTCCCTAACGTTAATTAATACTTATATGCGCTTCGGTAAGAATCGAAACAAACTTTACACATACTCTTGCCCAATGTTCTCATATTCTTCTTGTTGTGCGACTTTCAACTCTGAAAGCGTCTCTGGTTGAACCATTCGACCTCTAAGCCTACGCTGAAGTTCATACCAGAGATTTTCAATGATATTCATATCTGAACTGCAAGCCGGCTAGTCCAGTGCGTTAATGGCTACTACTACACAATTATTGCGGTGTGAGGCCTTGCGTTGTCTTGCATTAACACAAAATTGTCCCCAATAACTGGAACGAAAGGAACTACAGCATATGCTAACACTTCTTCAATATACTCGCCAGCAGTTAAAGAACTATCAATGAAAATAAGCTCAGTGTGAGTAGCAAAGGGAATTCCAGCCCAAACCGCAACTCCTCCTCCTCCAAAACTTTTGCTATGGGACATCGTGGCTTCAACATATCTCTTGTTACGGCTTCTCCAGGCCCTTGCCCGTCCATCGCATACCTTAAACAGAATCTCGATTCATCGGTGAAGATGAATAATCCAGTGAGAGTGGAGATGAGCAAAACCAATGACAGGTCTCCTGAGTTTCATTTTACAGCTTCGTTGTGGCATCGTCTAACACTGCCGTTGACATTTCTCACCTGCCGGAGACGATTTCTAGCAGCAACAGCAGTTAAATGGAGATTTCGTAACACTTGCAGTGTAACAACGTTCATCTCTGCCTGAAGTGGCTCTTCTTCATCCAGAACCAGGTCGGCGCAAATATCCACCAGTCTCTAAGAAGCGACGATATGCTCGCCGTATTAAAGTTATTGAAATACCCAGCCTTCTTGATACATACACTTGACTTATTCCATCTTTTATAACAGCAACGATACTTGCAGCATCAGCACTAGTTATAGGCATTATATATTTATATATTTATAACACAAAATTGGAGAAGAATTAAGAAGCGCGTTTGAAATTCACACTGCCAAGAAAATCGACTATAAGCTGCATGCACTAAATCAAACAACTACAGTAGTAGTCGGACACCTTTGACCGCCATCTTGGATTTTGACGTCACAAGACTGTCCACGTGGGAGACCATATTTTCCACCCCTATGGTTTTTTTTCGGAGGCATTTTTCAACTCCTAATTTTTTTTACACACCCACGTGGGAGATTAAGGTCTTTTTGGTAGTATTAAGAGCAGTACACCTGGAGGTTAGGCAAACGCACACGCATACAATGTTGGAAATTGCATAATTACCCTAATAAGCTATTATTATTAAAATTATCGATCCTATTGTTTTTTAAAATAGTCATATGCTAATGGGTACGTTCGGATGATCTTTCACTTATGCGAGAAAATTATTTATACGTTGTATTTCTAATAAGGAGGTTCTTGTAAGACACGCGTAGGGCTTCGCAACTTGTTCTCGGGTCTTCGCCCTCTGACTGGAGATGGTATCGGAACCCTAACCTTATAAGACAAGTGCAGAGCTTAGCCCCTATCATACCCCCTTTGGTGCAATTGTATGGGGGTTCTAACTTAATCTTACAACTGTAGGCCTTCGCAGCGTCGTACAAAGTTGTATTCTAATAAGGAGGCCCTAGCCTTGTAAGACAGGGCTTCTATCAGTGTCTGAGCCCTGGCCCCTTTGTGTTAAAATTGATTTTAGGCCCATCTAGTGGCGTATAGACTAATGAACATTTTTTATAATAGAAGTTGATAATGCACACTTCTCTCTTGCTCTATCTTGTTTCTCTCTCTCTCCCTCTTTCTTTTTCGGCTCTTTCACACACACACGCACGCACCGCACCACACACACACACACACACACCACACACACACGCACGCAGCACGCACGCACGCACACACACACACACACACACACACGCACGCACGCACGACACCACAGCACGCACACGCACACCACCACACGACACGCACACGCACACGCACCCACACGCACACAGCACACGCACACGCACAGCACACGCACAGCACAGCACACGCACACGCACACAGCACAGCACACGCACACACAACACGCACGCACACGCACACGCACACGCACACGCACACGCACGCGCACGCGCACGCGCACGCACGCACACGCACACGTACACACACACACAAACAAATCAATTAATTAATTAATCAATCAATCTCAAACAAATCATGCTCGATCAAATCAACCAGATCAATCTCAATCAATCAAACGAAATCATGTCTTACAGTTTGCGGAAACCAGGTTACAGTTCAAAACTGAATACGTTAAAGTCTAATTAAATATGACGTGAAATAATAAATAATTTCTACCCTAATGCAATGATGCTTTATGTATAGGCAGATTCTCTCTTTCAAAACAGGCACCACCTATACATCCGGAAAATTACATCTGATTTATTTGCATGTTCAATTACATACACACAAAATTATTTCATAGAAACATGTTCGTTAACTGTTATAAAAACCCCATTAAAAGAGCGGAAAGTAGTAATTACTTATGTATAACATAGAGTTAAATTAAATTAACATGTTTTTAAGAATATCAAACTGATATAATGGAAATAAAGGCAAAAGGTTTTAATGGTTTTATTATTACACGCGAATTAACAAAAACTACAAGTTTAAAATTCACGAATACGTACAAACTATTTGTAGAGCTGATCTTATGACGTCATCCCATAAGAGTAATAATACATTTTAAAAATCTTTATCGACATTTTTGTTAGCAATATCAGGTAAAAGAACATATATATTAAAACTAATACGCTTACCTTTAGGAGTGCTTTTTCCTTCAGTTGTTCTAATAACGATAACCATATGTTGAACTTAAATATTTTGTTATACAACGTGTCCACATGTAGTCTCACTAAAACACGTTTTATGATTGATTGGATATAAACTGGGTATTACATTCCGACCATTAACTAATTTAGACAATAATACACAAAACTTACTGATACTGGTATTTAGCAATTATGTTGTACTTATAAAAATTTAGATTCAAAACACTTACAAATATTTTAAAAATTTTGCTAACGCAAAAATTACTTTAAATAATTGAATATTCAGATTACATAAACTATTGTATATTCAATTACGCTCACACACACACATACACACACACACACACACACACACACACACCAATGTACTTCACGTTACATGTATTTTTATCGTGCGTGCGTGCGTGCGCGCGTGCGTGCGTGCGTGCGTGGGTGCGTGCGTGGATGCGTGCATGCGTGTGTGCGTGCGTGCGTGCGTGCGTGAGTGAGTGCGTGCGTGCGTGTGCGTGCGTACGTGCGTGCGTGCGTGCGTACGTGCGTACGTGCGTGGTGGTGTGTGTGTGTGTGCGCGTAAGCGTAATTGAGTATACAATAGTTTATGTAATCTGAAGATTCAAGTATTTAAAGTAATTTTTGCATTAGCAAAATTTTTAAAATATTTGCAAGTGTTTTGAATGTAAATTTTTATGAGTACAACATAATTACTAAATACGAGTGGCAGTAATCAGGTTTTGTGTATTACTTTCTAAATTAGTTAATGATCGGAATGTAATAGCCAGTTTATATCCAACCATTCATAAAACGTGTTTTAATGAGACTACATGTAGACACGTTGTATAACAAAATATTTAAGTTCAACATATGGTTATCGTTATTAGAACAACTGAAGGGAAAACCACTTCTAATGGTAAGCGTATTATTTTTAATACATATATATATATATATATATATATATATATATATATATATATATATATATATATATATATACATATACATGTTTTTTTACCTGATATTGCTAACAAAATGTCGATAAAGATTTTTAAAATGTATTATTACTCTTACAGGATGACGTCATAAGATCAGCTCTAGAAATAGTTGGTACGTATTCGTGGATTTTAAACTTGTAGCTATTGTTAATTCGCGTATAATA
>JARFJB010002382.1:420000-422500 GCA_036346205.1 Vesta saturnalis | reverse complement strand
TTAGGGGTTGAAAAGGCCCTCCGAAAAGAAACCATAGAAAATAAGGGAGGAAAATATGGTCTCCCACGTGGGTGTGTAAAAAAAATTAGGAGTTGAAAAATGCCTCCGAGAAGAAACCATAGGGGTGGAAAATATGGTCTCCCACGTGGACGGTCTTGTGACGTCAAAATCCAAGATGGCGGCCAAAGCTGTCCGACTATTACTAACTACAAAAACAACAATGGCAGATTAGTTTGCAAATTAAAAAATCTGATAGATACCATAACGCTCCTGATCAAAATAGTATCATAAAATACAAACAATCTCAAATAACAACAGAATCTATCTTTATTTTGATTTTATTAAGAGTGTTTACTTTTTATGGCTTTCACTGTAGATGAAGTGGATAATATTAATAATTTGAAAATTCAATAATAATATAATGAAAGAAAATATAAGAAAATGGGGCTAATTTAATAAAACTACAACCACTTTTTTAATAAAATAAAACCCTATCAACTAAAATAAAATTAGTAAATAGGTTACATTAATGCTATTTGTTGATTACGATAACCCCAAAACCCCTACAGTCAAAGTTTAAATTGCAATAATGAAAGTAACTTACTTATCTGTACCATTTATATCTTGATATTTTGCCAAAAATAAGCCAAATTTTGTTTCTGTCAAAGAACCAACAAACTCACTAATAGTCAAATTATAAATATTTCCTTTAATAAGATTCTCATTCAAATTGATAACAAAAAAATCTTTTGCTTGATCTATAATTGTATTATTCAGTTTTACTTCCGCTTCATTTTTATTGAGTATTTTGACATTGCTTTGTTTTATTTCAATAGATTTCGTATGTAAAGTAATGTTTGGTGTTTCTTCTATGGCCTCTAATTGTATGTTTACATTTCCTTTGTAATTTGTTTGGTTATATGGAATAATTGTTATTACATATCGTAAAGGTTTTACATTTTTTGGTAGAAAATAATCAGCGAGTTGACATTTAACCTGGCTAAGAAAAATTAAATAAAAGATTAACGTTAACCGTATTAGTAACATTGTAATTCACTATAGAAAACTTAACACACTTTTCGTATCTATTTTATTACTGTACAGAATTGTACATGTTACTATTTATCATTGTAATTACATCAGAAGGCGACTGTTAATTACTGTTATCACATTTATTTATTGTCAATTTTTGTGATTACGACATTGATAATAAAATGTAGACCAATTTTGTTGTCAAACATATCACAACGAAGTTCCGGGAAAAAGTGTTAAAATGTATTAAAATCGCTTTTTTTTAATCTGTTAATGTTAATTATTGTAAGTACCTACTGGAGTTATGCATTTTACATAGAATGTTACCTGGATAACAAGAAGGGGGCGATGTTTAAATTTTGTGATGCACATGTCTCATAATTTTAATTGAAGAGTATGTGTGCCAATTTTCAAGTTAATCGACCCATAGAATAAAGTTTTACAAAAAAATTCAACCCCCCATTTCACCCTCTTAGGAGTGGAATTTCCAAAAACCCTTTCTTAGTGGATCGCTACACTTCTCAAAGAACACACACTCCAAATTTCATGTCTCTAGGTCCAGCGGTTTAGGCTGTGCGTTGATATATCAGTCAGTCAGTGAGTCAGTCAGCATTTTATATACAGGGTGTCCCAAAAGTATAGGGACACAGTCTAACTACAGCTTCCTTAGGTCAAATACGATCGATTAAACTAAACATGCCTTAGTGCAGATGTGCTTCCTACAGAAGTTGCAGCTCTTTAAAGTGATAAAAAATACCTTTAACATTGGCTATATTTCAAAAATGGCATGATGTATCATGCTGAAAATTGGAACACATCCACTTCGGAAGAAGCTAAATATTCTCAGTTTATAAGCCATACTGCATATTGCAGAGTGCGCTATGTACCGTTTTCAAGAAAAACGCACCTGAACATTTTAATTCACTAATTTAAAGCTTTTCACGAAACATGATTGTATGAATTTACCAATTGTCACAATAATATTATTGCATTTGTTACATTATTTGCAAGTTGTAATCTGTCGGTTATTTTATATTAAACCATGTTATTGTTGTTCTACTGAATTATTATCGAGTTTATTGCTGTTCTTAAAGTTTCCGTTAATTTTTCTTGTTCCCGTTCTGAATACCCTTTCTTGTTTTATTGCAAATGCCCTATTACAATGTATTTTCCAACTCTGAGAAGGCCGATGTGGTTGCGACTTATTGCCAAGAGCAATTTAATGGAGTATCTGAGGTAAAAGGTAACCAAATCGTCGCCAACCCAACAAAAAATTATTTCAAACTTTATTCCAACGATTAAAAGAACTGCAATCTGCAATTACAGCTGTATCCCGGGAGTATATAAATACAGTTCTTCGTGCCCAACTTCTGCATCCGTATAATCATTTAAATGTACAGCAGTTAATGCCGACTGATTTCCCACTAAGATTGAATTTTTGTTAATGGTTGCGTAATAAACAAAATAA